>APFE031267209.1:33682-46364 GCA_000404065.3 Pinus taeda
AAACATCTAATAAGAAATTAAAAGCTGAAATGAAATAAACCTAGATCTAATAATTGTATGAGATCTTATGGTTCTCTTACAAGAACACTTTCAAATAAGATTCTTCCAATATTAGAACATTTAACGAAATTTGAAAGATGAAATCAAACAAAAACATAAAATAAATTATACCTAAAATAAGTAAATAAGCATGCAAGTAAGGCCATGGGGGCCCTCCATAACTCCACAAGCACACCACTTCAATGGAGACTCAAATGTAGAAGCAAAATTGAAGTATAATCCTTTATTTCAAAATCTGCATTACAAACCAAATCTAAGATTACAAATGGAACTCTAAGATTACAAATGGAATTCTCAGATTACAAAAACTTCCAGATTACAAATGGAGGAGATTGTACTCCTATTTATACAATGGGATGAGTAACAAACTCATAATGATCATCCATTAATCTCTCTTTAGTTCCATAAATCTCTCAACCATCTAGACACATAACCCCCTTTGTCCTTGATTTTCTCCATGAGATCATGATCTTCTCCATGAGGCTTATCTTATCAAATCCCTTTGTCCTTGATTTTCTCCATGAGATCATGATTTTCTCCATGAGGCTTATCTTATCAAATTCCTTTGTCCTTGATTTTCTCCATGAGGCTTATCTTATCAAATTCGAATTTGATCATTCAAGGCCACATAAAGGTGTCTTGGAAGCTTCCTTGGCACCTACACATGTCACAAAAGCAACTCACTTTCCATATATAAAGTAAAATATATTATTTTCTAATATTTAATCAAGAATTTCTTTTAAAAATGCCTAAAAATAAATAATATTTGGAAAATATAAATGAGACCCATTAATGGTGAATAATAGGGAAAATGAAGTGACATGGTAGTGAATAATGGGTGATATAATGGAAGCATAGGTGAAAAATGTATGGTAATGAGTGACATTTGTATGACATTTTGAAGCCCAAACAACAATAACAATAGTGGGTTTCTATGGGGAACACTAATAACAATATGGGGACAATAGGGGCACAATAGTAACAATAAGGGCTACAATGACAATAGTAATGGGGGAATCACTAGTATTATAGGGACCTAACAATAACAGAGGTGGGCATTTCGTACAACATTGTCCATTGTTCTAGGATAATCAAATTCAAGCTTTTCCTTCATAAAGTTGGGTAAACTACTAATAAACCTCTGAATATTGACCTTTTCCTCCTGCATATATGTGACATATCGTAACAGGGAGGTAAATCATTTCACATATTCATCTGTGGTCAAGGTTCCCAACCTTAAATCATGGAATTCCTTTGCTTCCTCATCATAGTAATGCTCAGTTAAATATTTATCCTTGAAATGCTTCTAAAATTCTTGCCATGTAACTTGTTCTTCATCAATTTTTCTCAGTCTTGATTTCTTTCCACCAAAGGGTGGTCTTACCCCTTAGTTGATAAACTACCAACCATGCTTTAATTTTATCAATATAGTCATAAATATGAAAGTACTTGCCCATGTCAATTAAGCATGCTTCAGCTGCTTCTTCTGATTCTCCTTCAAAGAGTGATGGTTTTATCTTTTTGAATTCACCTTGTAATTCTACCTTCTGACTTTTTGTCTTTCTTTGGTCAGAAACATTATCCAAATGTCCCTCTTCATCCTCCTTGTGTCCTTCTGCTGACTCTACATTATCTTCGCCATGATGGGTCGTTGGGGTTTTTTTCCTTATCCTCAGCACTGGGATCTGGTCCCCGTTGGTTCTATCAGTTGGACAGAATTTTAAGGATTCTTTCTTGTTCCTGCCTCACTCGTTCGTTATCCATTCGCAGTTTTTTTTATCTTCGCACGTAATTGTTGAATTGTTTCAAGCAGGGCAATGTTGGCATGACGAGATTATTCTCCTAGTTGTATCCATATGTTCGGGTTGGAATCTACATAGGTTTCCTTTGGCTAGTTCGTTAGTCTGGGACTCCTGTGCATCTCTGCTCTTTGGGTGTTGATCTCTATCTCTCTATGTCACATTCACACATACTCAGTTGTTTATTCAATATATTATATATTATATATTATTATATATATATATATATATATACTTATGTATGTATGTATGTATGTATTGTATAGTTAGTATATTGTATGTTATTTATGTTATATTAAGATTTATTTCTTTAGATATATATATATATATATATATATATTTAGCTATCCCAGAAGTCTCAGTGTGCAGGCCTAATTTATGATACCATTTGTAACCAATTTAAGACATATAAAAAAAATTATTTCATTCCACACCTTATTAACTATGTTGTTGGAGAAAAAGAAGGTTATTAAACTAGATTATAAGACAATTAATATTTAATGAAGACATATCCTTCATATCCACTGTAATCTTCCACCTTGGTTAGACTCCCGCATGCTCAGTTCATCATTAAAGAAACACTTAATGAGGATAAGGGTGGATCAAGGGTTGAGTTGCCATCTGTAGCTTCAAACATTAAATGTATGACTTCGTTCATTGAATAGCTATGACAACAGCCTGGAGTTGGTCACTTGGCTGTTTCTCCATCGTAGGACCATGGTTGGAGGATCCGATGGTTCTCGTGCTCTAGAATCAATGGTATGATATTTTTTCTAGCTTTTGTTGTGCGTGACTTCTATTTTCTGATTTGCAAAACCTTTGGTTTTGGGTCTGCATCCTGTCTAAGGGTTTGTAGGGTCACCATGGTGTTGGCTTAATCTCCTTGGCTCGATGGGTTCTGGGAAGCATTCAGGCAATGTGTTCAGAAGTTGCTCACAGTAAAAATCCTGAAGTTGCTTTCATTTCCCATTAGTTCGAAGTGTTTCCCTGATCAATTGGTTCATGTCATGCAGGTAATTATCTATCCATGATTGTGCACATCCCAGGAAGGATGCAACCAGAGAAATTGCACTTCTGTGGAGGTAAGATCCATGTAAGCTACAGGTTTGTTTTTGAATTGGTCTGCATGTGAACAGTCACTAACAACTATGACAGGTTTTACAGATGCTCACGGCTTCTTTTCGCCCGAAATTACTCCTATATAGGTAACGGTGAAACCCTAGACTTCCTAAATTGCATCAGTTGTTTTAGTTCTTAATACCCTACAGGATTTAATCTCGATGTCCTTGTAATCACAATTAAGGTCTCGACACTATGTTTTCAAGAGATTTCAAAAGTTGGAGGGTACTCCTCACTCTGGTTACTGTCTTCTTGTCACAGGTTGGTTTAATCACTCCGCCTTTTGATGAACTCACGACTAGAAAGTGCCTCATAGCTTCAGCTAGCCATGGAAGCATTCCGTTTGTTTTGTTTATTGTTAGATTCTCAAGTTTATAAATAACCCCATATCAAGGCATGTTCGTCTTTTAGGTTCATAGTTGTACTGAGAGACACTACATGAGGGTTGTAATTTTGTTTGGAAAATTTGTTTGGAACAGTGCAAGATGGGACGACACTATAAACTGGTTTGGCTTTGGCTATATGGGTTTAAGCCCTGTTTCACATTTCTCGTTCAAGTTTCAAGTTATAATTCAAGAACATTCCTTATCTAAATTCTGTTACTTTTTTTGGTCGGTTCCAACACTATTCTAGTTTTAATGAGTATCAACATTTCTTGCTTGAGTAACTTGGAAATTTAAACATGAACGAGGGTGGTTGGCTCTCGGTTATTCCTACGGAAACTGACTGAGAGCCACGAAGAACCCTCGTGATTCGGTTAATGTCCTTTTTTTTGCACAGTTAATAATAAGTATGGTTATGCGATGGTTTGTAATAGCTATTCCATAAATGAAATATCATCTTCTTGTTTGCATTTGACAGTTAGCATTATCTAGATGTTGCATCTATAGAAAAGTGTATAGTTCCAAAATGAATTCCTTTCGGTTTAATCTCTGTATGCTCTATGTATCTAGAAAGCATCTCATGTTTGATTAAAATATAATAACATTCACTCTAAAAGCTAGAGACTATTCATAATGTAATTTCTCTAATTTTCTAATGTAAAGTTAATCTGAAATTGTTAATTTGTTTTCCTATAATAGTATAAAGCTATTGGTACTTCTAACTTATAATTCATCAGTTTATATAAAATAAATAGGATATAATCATTAGTACAATATGATAGCATATGTTTAACAATAAACCACGACAGAATATATGTATCTCGAAATCTGTCTGCTATTGGTTATCTATTACTGAATAATATTAACGCATTGTAGCAAATATATACTAAGCACAGCATGTATTACTTATCTGGTTCTGCTTAATTTATAACCATGTAAGTGGTTCCCTTTTCTTTGGAAGGTCTCTCCACCCAGCCACGGATCTGGAAATTATGCCTGGATCCCCCTCCGATCTCTTCCTACTCCTGACAATTAAGAAGTCTATCTCAGTTTGGTATCTTAGGCATCAGGACTGTCGTCCAACCTCAAGTCTCATACCCTTTCGACTGTCCCTCATAGTTTTCCCACTGGTACTTTCGTCTAGCTCAAGGAAAATCTAGGCAACATCCCTCGTGCTTCTTTTTCCCCTGTATATTTTCCAACCCCTTTAGGGTTCCCCATATTTTACTCTTGAGAGAATAGATGAGAAACTGTTTGTAACTGTCTTAGGAGTTATTAACTATTTCTTTCAGCTCTTTGACAAACTATTTAAATTCTTAATTAATAAGTAACAAAATACGTTCTAGTTATTCAACCTTAGTTCTTTAACCGTCTATGTTAAACAAAATAAAAGATTGAAGTAAAACTTGGTAATTAAATAAATGTTTGTGCAACATAGGGTGTTACAAAACTATACGAAAGGAATTTCTCCATTCACCCTGTAGCTATAACAAACCACTTACATAAGACTTTACCGATTCTAAAAAAATCATAGTAGATCAAATAACAAATCCTAGTGAACCAGATTAGTGCATATATTACCATTTGATAATAATGTTGACATTGAAAGTGAAACAAGAATGAAATTTCAAAAAAAAAATAATCATTCCATCTCATTGGAAAATTCTTTAAGAAAAAAGCATTTTAACTTCGTAAAATTGAAATTTCAAAAAAAAATAATCATTCCATTTCATTGGAAAATTGTTTAAAAAAAAATTTTGAATTTCATAAAATTGTTTGTAGGCCTTGAAGCTATTCTCTCCTAAGTTTTCTGCCTGCTTCCCTATCACAAATATCTACACATTGTCAAATGGTTGACTCTATCATCCATAAAATCTAGAGAGTCTCATAAATTGTAGGGAAAAGATTCATTTCTATTTAAATTTTAAAAGAGTCTCATAAAAAATTGTGGGGTTGAGATTCATTTCTAATTAAATTTAAAAAATAGCACTATTATCTATACTCAATTTTCAATGTTTTTATTAAATTATATTTTTAAATTTCTTCCAAATTTAAAATAAAAATTTATTATATAAAACTATTTTTCCTAGTCTTTTATTTAACCTTTTAAATAATTTAATTTGTAAAGACTATTGGGAGAGCTCAATTGGCAATGGCGGTGGAAATTGAAATGAAGGCTCACCAAACCAGAAGTTATATTATATGGTGTTGACATTTAATTTAAAGATAAAATAGAGAAATTATATGTTTCTTATGCTTTAAAGTTTCTAACATTATTCTCAACTTTTAAAAACATTTTAACTATTTATTCATTATAATGATTATGGAATTTTAATTAAACTTGGTGCATATTCAAATGAAAGTCTTATATATAGACATGGTTTTTATTCTTGAAATATTGTATATAATATATGTAATTAAAGATTTATATTTTGTTTGATGTACTTGTTTGATATAAAAAGTATTAATAATTGTTAATTTAAATCTAAATGTTAGTACATGAATTTTTTTCTTATCTCTTGAATATAAAATATTCTTATAATATTGATCATCTATATTATTTGCTCCTTTATAATCAAAGCTTCAAAGTTTTACACATCATCCATGGTTGGTTGTAACATCAATTACATTTTAGATATTATATAATATCCACGTGGAGTGGTGAAGGTTACACATCATCTTTCTACTAAAAAGTAGAAGTAGCACATATGGATGAAATTAAAATATTTTATTGCCAATTACATTATCTATGTAATTATGTTATCTACGATGGACATTGAAGTGTTTTGTTTGTAGTTGATATTAAAATGGTTTTTTTCTTATTAATATTTATGTTCAATATTGAATAATTTACATTATTACATTTTCGATTAAATTATTATTTTATTTATCTTAATGTAACATTTCATGACGAAAGCAATAATTAATATTAATATTAATACTGAAATTTTTTTTTACTATATAAAAATAATATATAATAGTAATTCACATTAATGTATAGGTTAAAATTAATTCTTTTTATATTGATCTTTTAAGTGGGAGGGGGGAAATATCTTCCATATCTATTGAAAAGCACTAGTAATTTTCATGATATAATTGTTTAATAATAAAAATTTCCATGAAATGAATTTCCAATTCACCTTAAATAGATAACAGAACAAATAACAAACCATAATAAACCATAGTACATATATTGTAACCATTTGACATCAATGTTGAAATTAAAAGTACACCAATATTTAGTACAAGAACTGAATTTTAAAACCCTCTAAGAAAGTTCATTACATTTCATTGGGAATTTTGTTTCAAAAATAAAGATACCGATACTTTGTAAAATGGCTCATAGGCCTCTGAATTTATTCTCTTCTAATTTTATTATGACTCCCCTATCAAAAACATCAACCTTGATGCATCTTCATTGTCCAGAACTGCATGACAATAAAAACATTAACAAAGAAAAATATTTAGCATTGTTAAAAAAAATCTGAATATTAATAAGAAATTTTTTTTTTCCCACATATTATGAGTATAAGATCAATCGAACCCATATATGAATTTAAGATATGTTATTAATTTGAATTCAAATATTATAGAAAATGATAATAAAAGGAGTAACATTTTTCCCCAACTAACATCATGTAAGTGTGGTTAGAGGAATTCGACATTTGTTCATGATTATTCTATCCTTGCACTAGAATTATTAAATTTCATATTAAATTTACCTTTCATCAAAATTCACATGTTCAAATTTCGAATCAATGGGCTTGTCAACATGTTTGTGCCAATTTCTTGAATTTCTACATAATTTGATTGATATTTGATTAGAAACCACGTCCCGAAAAAATAAAGTTAGAGTTGATTCAATGACATATTGCACTAAATATTTAATTAGATAGGAATTCATTCAATTATATAAATAAACAACAATAATTTATAAATGTGTACCTATTGAACCCTTGATAATATCATCAGAAAATAATTGTTGAACATGCCTTTGTTGATTTTGAGATATAGATCCCTAAATATTTCCATGTTCTTTTGAAGAAAGTATTTTCATTGTTTTTCCATGCTCTTCCTTGACTTTAAGTGAACTCACCCAATCTTTTCAAATTTTGTTTTTCCTTCCTTGAATTTCTTTCATGACCACATCATATCTTTTTACTTTGTGGGCTCAAAAAACTATTTTTTCTCTTAGTCATAATTCTTGATGGAGACATCGCAATGGAAATTTTTTTATTTGTATCTTCACTAAATGTGCTACACATCTCATCAATGCCACTATCAATTTCTTCTAAATTATCCAATTTTGTAGGAAAATTGTTTAATATATCCATTAGCTTTTTGTTGATTGATGCGCGTACAAGTTTTTATCTTTCAATCTCAGAGATTGAATTTGTGAGTAGCATAGTTTCAAAATCAATAGGTTATGATAAAATAGGCACATGGTGAATGCTTGATTGGTCTTCTGACAATGAGCTCATTGTACTTGCTTGATTTAAATCAACTAAAAATATATGACTTTCGGTAATTGGACTAGAAAAATTTGGCAACATGTTAAAGTACAAACCATGTTTACTGGCCCACATTTGAACTTTGAAGCTATGCTTACAAACATTTCCATTCAATGCCCAATCAAAACTACAAAAATTAAAATCAGACCCTGTACATATGACATTATACCAGGTATGAGGAGTATCCTTATTTTGGTTACGAACCATAAATTCATTTATACTCTTAGGGTCATGCAGACAATCTTCATCTTGTAGCTAACTTGCTCTAGACTTTGAGAGAGTCTCTTGTTTCTTACACTTTGTAGGCCTTATAACTCCTACTTCTTTTAAACATTGATTGTGAATATAATATAGTTCAACTTTTTTCAACAACACAAATATTAGCCAATCCACACGTTTGTGGCAAGCATTATTTGCCTCATATAAGTACCTATACTTTAGATGCATATGGTAGGACTTAGTTGCATTATTTGTGGCTTGATTAGAATGTAGAAACTTCCGATAAGATTTTTCCCACATATCTAGAAAAGGTAATGACCACAAATTATTATCAACTATAAGATAATGACTAAAAACATTCAATTATAGAATAATAGTCATGATATGATGTTGCGTAACACTTACATATTTTATCGTTAGATATCCAAGTGGTGTCAAAATATTTCAAAAAATGTTCCTCTTCACTAAATTCAGAAAATATTCTTGCAACAACTTTTCGTACTGACTCATCATCCTTGCATGAGTGCATGATTTTTCCTAAAGCACGTAAAACGAAAACTTTTGTTTTCTTTGCGTTTAAATTTATTTCCAACATTTTGCACCCATGCTCGATGGACGTGCCATACACATAATAGGATGGAGGAATTAGTTAGACACCTGAATGGCACAACATTAGAATAGAGTAAATTATGAATGAAATATGTTTTTCATGTTTCTTTTGTAAAAACAAATATGGTACCTTAATTCTTGAATCTCAACAATAACATCATCTGTGATAAATTATTTTACATTCCAATCTTGACCTTCTTTCATTCACATTGCAAATAAAGCTGGCAACCATTTTTTCATATCAACTATGGTATTGCGTGAGGAAATCACATAAGCCACCAGGACATCATTACGATATTTGTTGAATAACATTAAGGTATAAAGTTGATACTACACTCAAAACACATTATTATAAGTATTATGTTAAAAAAAAGACTTCATTTTTATCACTATAGGAATCAAAAGATTGATAATACACACTCCATACGTGTTCATACTAAATGTAGACCATTGACATAGCGTTGTTGTGTGAATGTGTCACCTTCATGGAATGCATGCAATGTGTTTGTATGCCTATAACAAATGGTATGTTTTGCACAACATCCTGTTTTTGAAAGAAAAAGAAACTATCTGGCAACTGATTGTACCAACAATCAACACTTGTTGGATCATTGTGATGAGCCTCGGTATTGCAACAAGAATTTTGCAACTCCCAAGGCTACCGACTTTAATTTGGTTAGGCATTTCTTATATTTACTAGCTCACTAGTTCTGTATTTCGAGAACTAGTGAGCTAGTAAATATAAGAAATGCCTAACCAAATTAAGTGAAAATGCAATGGGGTAATTTTTGTTATGAACTAGAATTTTTTTGTGATCTAATTCAAGTGGAATCAAGTCTATTTAATCTCGTTAGCATGCTCTAAAAAATAGCATAAATCTACTGTTCTTTGCCAAAAAGGAGGTCCAACAATCTAGATTTGGGAATAAGAAGACTAATCCAAGCAGCTCAATGATTACTATGAACTTCTAAAGATTTTCCAAGGATGTAATAATTCTTGTGATCCTACAAAAGAACTTACATCAACCATTTAACTCAATTCGACAACAAGAAATCATTAATACTAAATGCAGAAATAGAAAGAAATAAAAACTAGAGATGCATGTGAATAAGCTATGAAAAGAAGGAAAGAAAATGATACAAAAGGGCTCTGAGGCTCCTGGGATGGTTAAGCCCAACAAAACTCAGAGACCTATGGAGGAGAACATTATTTAGAAGCTGAACATCACACTAGTATTCATTATTTTCATCAATAGATTTACATCCCTGCAAGAAAATACAATGGAGCTGCAAAAATACAAGCTCTCTCGACAATAACACCAATGAAAATCTATCCCTAGAGGAAAATTCGACTTGGTATTTATAAAAAATGATTAGAAATCATTCCTCATGAATGGAGGAAGCTTTCCCCACCAAAATCCCTTGATTAGTGGATCTAGTCCCCAATACTCGGAATTTGCATTAAATGGCAGGGAACACATTCATAGATTTTCTCAATCATTCCCTAGAGGAAAATTCGACTTGGTAATTATAAAAAATGACTAAGAATCATTCCCCATGAATGGGGAAGCTTTCCTCACTGAAATCCCTTGATTAGTGTATCTGCTCGCTTGATTAGTGGAACTTCTCCCTTGATTAGTGGAACAAATTCCTAGATTTTCTCAATCATTGG
This sequence comes from Pinus taeda, assembly GCA_000404065.3. Classification (NCBI taxonomy): domain Eukaryota; kingdom Viridiplantae; phylum Streptophyta; class Pinopsida; order Pinales; family Pinaceae; genus Pinus; species Pinus taeda. The sequence continues at coordinate 44,054 of APFE031267209.1, forward strand.
AGTTCCACAATTTGTGCCATAATTCCATAATATCTTGTTGAATTATTATTTATTATTGATCCTCCAGTAGTAGGGAACAAGTCCCTAAATTATATCCTCCTCCAACTCTTCATAATCTACCCAATATTCTCATAACATTCCACAAAAAATAAATAATATTAGGCACAAATATTCAATTATTCATAAACCTTCTTAATGAATATATTAAAGTTAAAAATAAATTATCTAATGCAAAAACAGAGGTTTAGCATGCTAAAGGATGGGAATAGGCCTTAAATTATTGTTTAATTTAAATGCATGGGCCTTAATTTATGTCTAATTTAGAGGCCCGTCATACCCCCCTGCTGAAAGTGTTGCTCATCCTTTGAGGAACTTAGTGACCTCATTGTGCCTCATCCATGGCCCTAGTGGCCTCTCTCTTGTGCAATAAGAATCTTGGCTGTAATTACTACAAGGACAAGCCCAAAAACATAATTGTGCAAAGAAAAATAATTGTTCCTTGAGACCATTTGCTTGCCTTCTTGCCCTTTATTCAAGATGGATTCTTGAATATTTTTCAGTTTGGCAAGGTATTCCACACCCTTTTCTACCTTTTGCTACCTTGTTCCACCATTTGGACACCTCCTGTAGGATTTCCGGGTCACTGTAATTCCTATAGGATCATCCTGCAGAAAACATAGTCCTTTTGAGAACTAAAGTAAGGAAGTGGAAAAATGACAGAAATGGTGGAGGAATGAATGGCAATGAGTGGTAAAATAAAAATGTGAGTGACAGGAGTCTCTTTGTGATCCTCCTTTTCTCTTTGACCATCTTTCTTGCTGACCTGCAAATGGAAATTTCATGAAAATGGAGAGGATGCACTCTTTGCTTTTCTTTCAAGAATGAAGTGTGATGGATGAATGATGAATAGATAGTGAATTTGAAGGATGGAGGGCTTGGAGTGTTGTGGTGACCTTGGCCTTTGCAAAAATTTCTTCTTTTAACTGTTGTCCTCATTCCTTGAAATCATCACCCTTCATAATTTGACTTTTTAGTATTGCATGAGTGAAGGAGTGAGTTGCAATCAATTAGTTGAAGGTAGCTGAGACTGTTGACCAATTCTTAGCTTATAAAACCTCATCTTTCATGCATTGATAACAAATTGCTAACTATAATATGCTCAAGAGAAGAGGTCAAGAATATTGCATACATGTACCTACCTGATGGTTGTTGGAGAGACATGCATGCTGCTGCTAAGTTGATGTTGACGTGTAGGTGTTGGATGTTGATGCTGATGATCCTGATGGTGCTGCTAAGCTTTGGAGGAGCTTCTTTGATCTCTGTATCTCCTTTAAAACTATTCACTGCCAATCCTATAGGTTTTGTTATGTATCTCGTAGATTTATAGGACAACGACTTCTTTTGTCCATATCTCCCAAACGGTAGACTAGATTGAGCTGAAACGTTTTGAGCATGTTGCCATTATCATTATGCACCTCCCCATAGAAACTTTTTTGTCAATGGATGCATGGATCTCGAGCAAAAATAAAAATGGTTGAAGGTGATGCAGGCCGATTTCTTAAAAACTATGCACTGGAATTTGCTGAAATTTCTTGGTCATGTCACCACCATCCATATTCATCTCCCCACGAAACATCTTTTTAGATGGATACATGGATATTGAGAAAATGAAAATATGGCTGAAGGTGATGGAGGCCAATTTTTTGGAAACCGTGCAATAGAAATTGTTGAAATTTCTTTGAGAATGTTACCATCATCCATATGCATCTCCCCCTGAAACAACTTGGCAAATGGATGCATGGTTTTCAAGTTATGGAAAAAACAAATTTCAGCTCTATGTATTTTTGTTTCTTGTAGGAAAATAGAGCATCCTGTAATTTTTTAGGACAACAAGGAAAATGAGTGGTAGAAGCTTGAGAATGATGGGTGTATGGTGAAAATAGATGAGGGCGATGGAGTGGCATGGCCTTGGCCTTGTTGGAGCATTTGAGCGAAGTAGGAGAAAGTCAATCTTTGACCTCTTAGACTAGGCTTCACCAATTTTCCTTTCAGTACCAACTTGTTCATGTTGCTTGCAGATGTTGGAGAGTACATGCATGCATGGAGCAAGGATTATTTTATTTCTTTCTTCTAGGCCTACTAGCTGCTTCAGTGAGGTTTTCAACTAGTAGGTCTGCCTAGGTGCCTCAAAGGAGGTTTTCCCCTAGGATTTTTTTTTTTTTTTTTTTCAACCTATTGACCGCCTCAAGGAGGTTTTCAATCAATGAGCCAATCTGAGGCCCCCCCAAGGAGGTTTTCCCCTTAGATTTTT
>APFE031267212.1:0-42481 GCA_000404065.3 Pinus taeda
CAACCACTCAACGATAAACTACCAGGTTTAAAGACGCCGGAACACGTCTCTAACCTAGACCTCTAGAATATGTGCATTATGTTCCAATGCGTTTTTAGGTTCGTTCAGTTTATTTTACGGTTTATCTTTAATTATGTTTCAGTTTTTGGTCCTACCGTATGTGGTCTCTTGAAATTTCCTAAATGCAAACTATATGCGAAAATTGTATCGTTTCATTGAATGAACTCTATCTACGGGAGAGTTGAGAGTTTTATACAAACAAAACAATCACAAAGATTCTAATGCAGCTAATAACAAGACATGAAAATCTTTTTCTTTTTCTTTTTTAAAAGCAACAATTAACACAAAATGCCAATTAACAAAAAGCAAAAAATCTTTTGTTTTTTCTTTTCTTTTAAAATAGTATGATTCACTCAAACAGATTTCAAGAGATATGCACTAAACAGATAATTCACTCAAAAGAATCTAGAACCAATTCTGAAACATGAAAAATGACCTATCCACGCAAAGAAAACTCCAAGATCTTCAAAGAACTATGTAATCTAAGTTCAACTGAAGTCAAACAAGAAATAAGCAAGCTAAAAGTGAGTTACTTGCAGCATAGAATGCAAAACTTGTACAACTACCAGAGGAATGTGGAAAACAACCAATAAACTGACTGGATCATCAAACCATAAATCCGACAGAAGGCTCGACACGCAAAGCCACCAGGGCCAAGATATAAAATCGATACAAAAAGGCGAAAAACTGAAGGATAAAAAGCACAACCAGTCAAATAACAACCCAACAAACTTCCAGGAGGTGTAAAAGATGCGAAAAGATACAGATCCAAGCTCAGAAGGCTGACAAACAAGCTAATTTGAAAAAGTTAACAAGTCTGGTGCGACTGTCAGACTGCAACTTGCGCTATTAAGAGATTGGCGCGGGTTGTCTGATAGCAACAGGTGCCAACCAGCGCGACTGTCAGAAGAAAAACCGCACTAATCAAGTTTTCCAGGTAAAAAAACAAAACAGGTAGTCCAAGGCTTGGTTTACAGTATCTAGAAAGGCCAGCAAGCAATAAACAGCAAGAAATTCAACCCAGAAAGCTATTCAAGCCAGTAAACAAGAGAAAAATTAACATGCAAGGCAAAGTTGAAATTGTTCAATTCGTAAACCAAACCGGAGATTGACTAAAGTGGCTTTGATCTACTTCACTACTGCAAAGCAATAGTGTTTCGAAGGCTATCTGGCCGTGCTTCAAACTCCATCTACAGTTTACAAATTAAACAACACAAAAATAAACAACAAGATTCTCCCCAGCGGAGTCGCCAAATTGTTGAACTGGTAAATCCCCTCTGCGGACATAGGCGATCCCACTAGCCCAACACGGGTCTAGCAAAAATCACACAACGCTAACACGCAAGTTCCTAATTGCAAATCAGAGATCAATGATGATAGTCTACCTGGATCCCAACGCTAGTAGTTGTAGAAGTATCGACGCTCCTGTTCCTTTGCTCCGGCTGGTCACAATCCCCACGATCCACGTGAACGGACACCTGCACATGCAAAGAACGATACAAATACAAGCATAAAATCCAATATATGCAATTATATATCAGTTAGAAAAGATATAACTCAATCACCATTATAAAGATACATGAGTGGAGCCATAATGATAGTCGTCTATTAATGAGTAAAAACAGAGAAAGATTACAACCAAGGTTCTGACGTTGAACCTCCTCTGACTGGGAAAGCAGCTACATACGCCTTGCAAAATGACCCCTCTCTCTCAGAATTCCGGCAGCATAACCTCCCTATACTTCACAATTCTCACTATCACTCTAGCATTACTTCAGCACTCACAAAGACTCTAGAAAAACTAGTTGGTTTAATGCAGGATGACAGTCATCTATAGATGGAGAAGGGAGGAATATACATTGTACCAGGATGCCTATTGAGGATTAGCATTATCCCTGAAAAGCCACTGAACTTAGTTGTCATGGATAAAAAGATGACACTCGATCTCTATCATGAGGATTTTTCCCTCAGAGAACTCCATGAATAGAGAGGAAAAAACATATGAGTGCGCGCTGGCCAAAAATCATAACCAAATTTAGGTGGCGCGGGTGTTTCTCTGGGACAGAGTGCCAATGGACACACCCCCTTTTGAGGAACTGAGTCATTGGCGCGGGTAAGACACTGTGAACCCGCGCTAATGGAAAAAGGGCACCTTTTAGGGATAATTTGCAAAAGGTGTCTTCAGGGAACATGAAGCACATACTCAGGGGAACATGATGCAAGTGTTTTTAGGTTATGTCACTGGTCACAGGTCCATAAATGTGTCCTCCAATGTACGAAAACAAGGGTAACAGGGACGGTGGCCAACGGTGACAAATTACTGTGTAACAAGGGCAAAGGCACTTTTGGAGACTGTCCACTCAGATTTATGTGGACCAATGCAGACTTCATCAATTGTTGGTAGCCACTATCTATTGATCTTCATAGATGACTACAAAAGGAAGACAAGGCTCTTGTTTATAAGCAAAGTGGACACTACATCAAAGTCCCTAGGACTGACAGAGGTGGTGAATACATTTGAAATGACTTCCTTCAATTTTGTAGGGAGCATGGAATTCACAAGGAACTTACAACAAGATATACACCTCAACAAAATGGTGTGGCAGAAAGGAAGAATATGACCATTATGGAAATGGAAAGGAGTATGTTGAACCCAAAGCATTTGCCAAATGATTATTGGGCTCAAGCTATCACATGTGCAGTATATATCTTGAATAGATGTCCAACCAAAAGGATCCAAAACATAGTTCTTGAAGAGGCATGGAGTAGAAGAAAGCATAGTGTCACTCACATGAGAGTCTATGGTTGTGTGGCATATGCACATGTCCCTGATGAATTTACGAAGATGGACAGAAAGGGGGAGAATTGTTTGATATAATGATGAATCCAAAGCATAGAAGCTCTACAATCCATCAACCAAGAAGGTCATAATCAGTAGAGATGTGTATTTCATAGAAGAAGAAGCATGGGATGGAATCTTACAGAAGACATTCAATGTCAAAGCATTCATACCACATGAGGATAAAGAGGAATTCACAACAGTAATTAATTCCTCAACAATGACTCCCTATACTCCTATTCAAGTGCAACAAAGCACTCAACAAGTATCACCATCAATAAATAATAGGATAGTGTTGCACATCCAAGCAAGTGTTTCTCCAAGCATGCCACAAAGAGCAACACCAAGTGACATGACAAGCCCATCTTCAACAAGCACAAGAAGACCAAAATTCAAAAATTTAAATGAAATTTATGAACAAGATGAAGTTGATAGTAACGCTGGTTTGAATTCCTTATTTGCATTATTTTGTCATGTGGATGACCCAATCCATTTTGAAGATGCAGTCAAAGAAGGAAAATGGGTTGCGGCAATGGAGGAAGAAAAAGAAGCAATAGAAAAGAATGACCCTTGGGAGTTAGTGGACTTGCCGCAAGGAAAAGAATTCATTGGAGTGAAGTGGGTCTATAAGACCAAGAGAAATTTTGATGGGAAAATTGAAAGGCACAAAGCAAGGCTAGTTGTCAAAGGATACAAGAAGTAGCATGGAAGAGATTATTCAGAGATGTTTGTACCAATCGTGAGGATGGAGATAGTGCGTACAGTTGTGGCGATTGTTGTGCAACATAAATGAAAAGTGTACCAAATGGACATAAAATCAGTGTTCTTAAATGGAGTGTTGAAAGAGGAAGTGTATGTTGCGCAACCGCTTCGTTATGAGGTAGAAGGCCAAGAAGACAAAGTGTATTGGTTGAAGAAATTTCTTTATGGGCCGAAGCAAGCATCATGTGTGTCACGACCGCCGGAGCTTCGATAGTCTTTCAACCATGCTTGGCGAGGTGCGGCACCATCGAACACTTTCTTTTCACCAATACTTATGTTCGTGGACTACGCCTAACCACTTATCCTACTTAGTTTGTGTTTATCAACCAAGTAATTATTAATGTTCCTTTATACCAATGAACACCCATACACATTCATTAACATCAGCAATTATACATGAAGAACACAATTGCACAGTGTAAAGGGAGGGGCAACTCCCTGAACAATGACTCTGCCCAAATAATATATTATACAGTCTTTCAATATTACAATGCTTTACAAGTATACCTGGAAACCCTAAGTTTCATACTTAGCCAATTTTACAACATCATCACACCTCCGTGTGATAGCCAAGATTTGCTTGACTACGGCGACCGGGCGTGCCCTCACATGAGCTGCCTTCCACACTTCACAACCAAATGTTGTCTTCATGCACGACGGGCTGGTGACTCCACCAAGTCACCAAGACACCCTTCATTTACTTCCGCATGATGGGCAGGTAACATCACCTGAGTCACCAAGACACCCACGTGTTTTCCTTCACATGATAGGCGGGTGCTCACCAAAGCTGCCCAAGAACCCCTGCCAAGTCTTCACACAAACTGGGCACCCACAACGTAACCCGTGCACACCCTTGCACAATTGGGCGCCCACGCCTTCACCCATGCATGCCCTACTTCAACCGATAGGCGCTCCTCATCCTATGCCTTCATTCACCTGATACACCTCCGTGTGTTAACCTGTGCAGCCTTTCCCAAGACTTGGATGCATCCGGCTACACTCTAACCTGCACCTCATATCTTCTACGAACTGTGCCTTACTTCTTGTTTTAAGGTCGAAGATTGATGCTCCAAATGAACCTCCACACATGTTTACTTATACGAGTGGAAGGGCGAGTCGAGCTACCCAAGCCGACTCGTCCTCCACATGGTTACACGCCCGTACTCATCACAAATACATGTTGGCCTTTGCACTAATTGTAGGTTAGTCGTGGGTTGAGCATTCATGCTCCCCATGCTATAAAACCCTTCGCTCTATCCTTCTTTGCACACCATCACATGTCTCCTCGCGCGTTAGTCGTAGAGCTACCTTAACTCGTGTCACAACTCGCTTGTTCAAGTCACACTTCATGCAGGGAGTTTGTGCCAAGGACCACAGGTCCTCACATCCTCCTCCACCTGAAATCGTTGTCGTCCTCGACAACATACCATCCTAGTAGCCATCCACCAAGATCATCATCAACAACTATCCCATCCTCAGTCCATGATGTCAACTCCTCCACATACCGCAAAACTCCTTGCATAATATGTAAAACTACCATCTCCATCATGTGTCATCCTCATCCTGTGAACTATCATCCTTCCACTTCTAGCCTTCTTGACACATCCAAGATACTATCAGAAAGACTCCTGATGACCAATGACTGCTCGGTAAGCTTTGTCTCAATCATAGACAACCACTTACTCGTATCTTCCATCCGCTTCTCATCCTCCATTTGCATTACTGCCAACTTACAATCAGGCTTTGTCACTCCAATGGTTGGCACACCAATGGGTACATCCTTCCTTCCATCATAAATTTACAGCCTCTTCAAATGTGGAACAATCATAGCATCGAATTGTTTCAAGAATTCCATTCCCAACACAGCTTCATAGTCATCTATCTGCACTATAGTGAAGTTGACCTTTCATGTCCACTCACTTAGTGTTGTTTCCACCTTTTTAGCTACACCAAGAACACAATCAGGAGGAGAATTCACTGTCTTCATTTGTGCCTTCACCAGTCTATCTCAGATTTTGCCACACCCTAGACTCACAAAGAATCTCTCCATGCTTAGGTCCATGGAATTCCATCCCATCTGCAACATGTCATGATCCTTGATGCCAAGCCATCCCTTCGTGTACTTCCGGACCCCATGTTTGAACTAGCTGGGTAGCTAATCCAACTGTCACACTCAAGCCATGAAAGTGAACATCCTTATGCCATACCTGCTCAACACCAGCTCCAATCGAGCTCTGATACCACCTGTTATGATCATTGGAGCCTTGGTAGTCTTTCAACCATGCTTGGCGAGGTGCGGCACCACCGAACACTTTATTTTCACCAATACTTATGTTCGTGGACTACGCCTAACCACTTATCCTACCTAGTTTGTGTTTCTCAACCAAGTAATTATTAATGTTCCTTTATACCAATGAACACCCATACACATTCATTAACATCAGCAATTATACATGAAGAACACAATTGCACAGTATAAAGGGAGGGGCAACTCCTTGAACAATGAGTCTGCCCGAATAATATATTATACAGTATTTCAATATTACAATTCTTTAAAAATATACTTGGAAACAAGAAGTTTCATACTCAGCCAATTTTACAGCGTCATCACACCTCCGTGCGATACCCAAGATTTCCTTGCCTAAGGCGGGCGGGCGTGCCCTCACACGAGCTGCCCTTCCTCACTTCACAACTGAGCCTTGTCTTCGTGCACGACGGGCGGGTGACTTCACCAAGTCACCAAGACACCCTTCATTTACGTCTGCATGGTGGGCGAGTGACCTCACCCAAGTCACCAAGACACCCATGCATTTGCCTTCACATGATGGGTAGGCACTCACCCAAGCTGCCCAAGAACCCATGCGAAGTCTTCGCACAAACCAGGTGCCCACGCCTTCACCCATGCACGCCCTTGCATAACCGGGCACCCACGACTTCACTCGTGCACGCCCTACTTCGACCGGCGGGCGCTCCTCGCCCTACACCTTCGTTCACCCGATACACCTCTTTGTGTTAACCTGTGCAGCCTTTCCCAAGACCTGGGTGCATCCAGCTACACTCTAACCTGCACCACGTATCTTCTATGAACTGCGCCATACTTCTTGTTTGAAGGTCGAAGATTGATGCTCCAAATGAACCTCCATGCATGTTTACTTATACGAGTGGAAGGGCGAGTCGAGCTTCCTAAGCCGACTCGTCCTCCACATGGTTACATGCCCCTACTCATCGCAAATACATGTCGACCTTTTCACTAATTGTAGGTCAGCCGTGGGTTGAGCGTTCATGCTCCCCACGCTATAAAAACCTTCACTCTATCCTTCTATGAATACCATAACATGTCTCCTCGCGCACTAGTCGTAGAGCTACCTTAACTCGTGTCACAACTCACTCGTTCAAGTCGCACTTCATGCCGGGAGTTCGTGCCAAGGACCGCATGTCCTCACAACGTGCATGGTACATCAGGATAGATGCCTACTTGTCATTCAATGGTTTCAACAAATTTGATGGTGAGCCTACTCTCTACATCGAAGAGAGCGATGGTAAGATTCTTATTGTTGTCTTATATGTGGATGATTTGATTTTTACACACAATGATGATTTCCTCATCACTGATTTAAAAGAAGTCATGAATAATGAATTTTAAACGACTGGCTTGGGGTTGCTAAGTATTTTTGGGGATAGAAGTGAGGCAAACATAAAATGGCGTTTTTATCTTTCAAACAAAGTATGTAGCAAACATTTTGGAGAGGTTTAATATGCAGAGTAGAAAGCCCACACCAACTCCAACTCCCATGGGGTTGAATTTGAGAAAAGAAGATTGTAGTAGCAATGTCAATCTGACATTATACAAAAGTATGATAGACAGATTGATGTATTTGACCGCCACTAGACCGGATATAATATATGCAGTGAGTTTGGTGTCGAAGTTCATGGAGACACCGAAGGAGACACATTGGCAAGCAGAGAAAATAATTCTAAGGTATGTCAATGGGACAAAACTGTATGGCGTTTTGAACAATGCAACAGATGATTTCAGGTTGGTTGGTTACACTGACATTGATTGGGCAAGAAGTGTTGATGACAAAAAGAGCACGTCAGGATATAATTTTTATTTGGGTTCCAGAGCAATTTCATGGGCCTTGAAGAAGCAACACATAACATCACTGTCAACAACAGAAGCTAAATATGTTGCCACAACAACAACAGCTTGTCAGGTATTTTGGATGAGAAGGATGTTGAGGTATCTTCGCCATGGCCAAGAGGTAATGACAACTATTTTTTGTGACAACATCTCAACAATTTCATTGTCAATGAATTATGTATTTCACAAGAGGACCAAGGATATTGATGCTAAATATCATTTTATCAGAGAGTTGATTAACAATGATGAAATTGTGTTGCAGCATTGCAGGTTACATGAACAATTTGTTGATATTTTCACAAAGCCATTGGCACATTAAAATTTTGTTTATCTCAGAGACTGTTAGGGATTTTTTAATGGCAACAGTTGTTGTTAAGGGGGAGTGTTGGAAATATTAATCTCAACCACCGCCTTAAACACACTAAAAAATACCATGCTTTCTGAGTCAACTACTCCATGGTTGCAATTTTGTATGCAGGTGATATTTTGTTTGTAGGCGAAAGGACTAAAGTCAAAACAGAAGTTTAATGCTGACCATTCCACAACAAAGCAGATAGTTTAAGGCACTTAATGAAGTTTGGTAAATAAATATTGGAAAGCATTCACTCTACAATTGTTTCTGACACTCCACAACACCTACAAGATCAGAAAACCAATTGCTATGCAAAATCACCCGTGTTGCATATTAATTATTTTCTTTGTCATGTATTAATGTCCAATTTGTATGTTGAGATAAATATGGATGTAAAATTCATTTGTAATCTTGGGAAAATTAGAGGGAGAGATAGAGGGTGAACGTTTGTGTGGTAGTTAGGAGAAAATCATTGAGAAAAGATTGGTGGGCGTGTGAAAACCTATTTTAGAGAGTTTTACATACGTTTACTTTGCAACCCCGTGATTCATAAATCACAGTAATTTTTTTTGTGTTTTTCACTTGGAGGTGCAACCTCCATTTATCACTTGAATGTATTTTCCTATTTTGAAATATAATACAAAGTATGTTATGTTACAATGTGGTCCTAAACATTCATGAGTAAATTTACCGCAACCCTTTTTGCTTTTACTCTATTTTGTCGTGAGTTATTTCCTGTGTATTATTTAAGTCTTTGTGTAGTTGTGATATCCTTGCCGCAACATAATACTTACCTTGCCACCACTGAATTTGACTTTGTCGGAATCAAATTTTGATTTAGACTCCTCTCCTTTACCCTTGTAAAAATTTCTAATAATCATAAATGTTCATTATTCTTTCTGGTTTTTTTTCTTTGATTGGAAGCTTTAGGAGTGTATTCTCTTAGCTGTCTTTCAATTTGGTATCAGATGTGAGGAATTTCTCTATTTTAACGTCTTTTAAGGTTATAAATAGCTAATTACTACTATATGTAGGGTTATCTAAATTTAGAGGAGTTCCGGGTGAGTGGCTTCGAGTTGAGTCTTATTTCGGGTAAAGTCTAATTTAATTTGTGGTTGCATGTCAATTCTTAGTGAGTGTCTACTCTAAAAAATTTAAACAATTTTCATCAAGTTCATTGTAATCATTAAGTTTGTGTGATCAATTGAAGAGTCACAACTAGTGTTATTGTCTGTCTGATTTGTTTTTGTTTTGTGTCTTTCTTCTTATGTCTTTCCAACAAATTGGTATTAGAGCCAAAAAATACAAGAAGGTCTGTGAAACTTCCATAATTAGTAAAAACAAGACCAATTGAAAAATGCCAATGATTTTAAAAAATAAATTGCTTTGCAAAATTGTGGCTTACTTAAAATGTTAAAAGTAAGACAATTTGGTGTAATAATTGCAACTTGCTAGTGCAAAAGGTGCTATCGCTAGTGGTGCGTGTCGGTAAGTGCCAGAGACCCCGTATCAAGTTGAAATGTAAAAAGGGCCGATGCATTGAATTTTTTTTTTCAGTTCCAAAGCTTTATTTAATATTAAAAGTGGTTTTTCAAAAAAGTGACAAACTCCTTTTTATTCAGAGGTGCCTTGATTATATTATTTGAGGGTGTGCCAAAGGATTTTTATGTTAATTAAAGTTTAATCAAAAGTTTTGGATTTATAAAAGGTGATTTTTGTATTTATAGATAATAGGGGTTTATTAAAAAAGAGAAGTTTAGGGTTTTAATTATTTGAGCACAAGAAATTTTTATTTTTTAAATGACATTCTTTTAATATTTGGCTTCATCATGTTTTTAGATGCAGTGTAGAATATCTACCGGGAAGGATTATGATTTGTGGGCCATTAAGATGAAGACCACTTTAATGGCTCATGATATTTGAGAGTATGTTATTAATGGATTTCCAAAACCTAAATATGAATCAATTGAACTAGTCCTCACTAATGTAAAGAGGGAACAATGGAATAAAGACAAAAAGAAAAATGCGCAAGTATTGCAGCTTATCTGACAAGGAGTGGACCTAACAATGTTCCAAAAGATTATGATCACGTCATCAACAAAGAGACCGTGGGAGACTTTGGCTACAAGCTATAAAGGTATGGCTAAAATCAATATTGTTAAGTTGTATAATACTAGGAGAGACTTGGAAAGTCTGCAGATGAAGGCAATGGAGGCCATCGATTCATTTATGTATAAAGTTTTGAACGTTGTGAACTAGTTAAGGATTTATGGTGATGACATAGAAGATCAAACAATGGGTGAGAAGGTCCTCAGATCTTTGCGTACAAATTTTGATGTTGTAGTAGCAGCCATACAAGAAGCTAAGGATTTGAAAACATTGTCAGTTGATGAGTTGATGGGATTACCTTCATCCCATGAGGCTAAGATAGATAGACATAAGGACTCCACCTTAGAAACATCTTTTAAAATCCAGGGTTCTATTTCAAGTGACAGAGCTCGAGGAAGAGGTAGATCGAGAGGCAAAGGATGAGGTGAAAGACATGGTGCTCAAAGAGATCACAAAGAAGAGCATGAACATGAAAGTTGAAGCAATATAAAAATCTCAAACAAATAAAAAATGTGATGTTATTATTTCAATAAATTTGTTCACTATGCTCTTGATTTTAGGAAGAGGATAACTGATGAAGAAAAGAAGAGAGCTAATGTCACTAAAAATAATATTGACTCCATGTTCCTAGCTTTCTATATCATGCATGAGCCTTCTGATAATGTGTGGCTATTAGATAATGGTTGCGGTAACCACATGATAGACAACAAGATTTTGGTTGCAAATATGGATCAATTTGTGAACACAAAGGTAAAGTTGGGCACTGAATATACTGTGGATGTAAATGACAAAGGAGTGGTCAAAATTATTACAAAGCAAGGGATAGATAGGTATTTTCCAGTGACAAGAGTGTGTTATATATCATAAGCCTCCAAGCAACAGCTAATAGAAAAGGTGCAAATGATGGGGAACAAACTCTTTCCTCTAATCTTTAATTACAATGATCAAGTCAATTTTTTTATAGTTTCATGTTCTAATGATTATTAGTTATGGCACTTTTGGTTTGGAGACTTGCATTTCTCTCTTTTGAGATTTCTACAACAGAAATATATGGTTAGAGGATTACCTCCCATTAACGAACCTTCTAGTACTTGTGAGTGTTATATCTTGGGAAAACAACACCATGAAATTTTTCCAAAAGTAGTTGCATACAGAGAAAAGTAGTCTCTAGAGATGGTTCATATAGACTTGTGTGAACCTATGAGGACAGAGTTGATTGGTGGAAGTTGTTACTTCCTCATTTTCATAGATGATTTTAGCAAAAAGGCATGGGTTTATTTTTTGAAGTAGAAGTCTGAAACTTTTACAAATTTCATAGAGTTCAAAGACTTAGAAGATAACTAGAGTGAGTATTAGACCAAGGTATTGATATCATATCATGGTGGAGAATATGATTCGAAGGAATTCCATGCTTACTGCAAACAACATGGAATTAGAAGGAATTTTACAACTAGATACACACTAGAGCAGAATGGTGTAGCATAGAAAAAGAGAAGGAAAATTATGAGCTTGGAAAGGAGAATGGTGAATGGAAGAAACTTTTATAAAAAGTATTGGGCATAAGGAGTTGCATGTGTTGCTTATGTGATAGAAAAATCTCCTATGATGAACAGAGTAGCATAAGAAGCATGGTTAGGTATGCCTTCTAGTGTATCTCATCTTAGAGTGTTTGGATGGGTATCTTATGCACATGTGACTAAAGATATAAGAGAGCTAAGAGGTAAGTTGGATGATAAAAAATGAAAATGCATATTTGCTAGTTATAGTAAGCATCAAAAGCTTACAAGTTTTTTAACCCTGTCATCAAGAAGACCATCATCAACAGAGATGTTGTGTTCAAAGAACAAGAGTCATGGAATGGGAATATAAATAAGACAGTTGATGCAAGAGTGTCACCGATGGAAGAATAATATGTAGCAGAAAAGGAACAACAATAATAAAAAAACAAGACACCAAACATAATCACACCAAAAATGACTCCAAGATATTTTGAACATCATGTATCTTCAAGAAGATCAATACATTAGAGTTCTCACAAAAATCAGTCAGGTGATGAATCATGCAATGGGAAGAGGAAAATGAAAAGTATGAAAGATATTTATAATGATTTGGATGTTAGTTCGAATTTTGTATTGTTTTCATTCCAATCTTTTTCATTTTAGGAAGCTATCATAGATGAAAATTGGGTGCAAGCCACCGATGAAGAAATTGAAGACATTGAAAAGAATGATACATGGGATTTGGTTGATTTTCCAAAGGATAAAAAAACTCATTGGTGTGAAATGGGTGTATAATCAAATTTGAATGAGAAAGGAGAAATTGATAGATTTAAAGCAAGAATTGTAGCAAAAGGGTTCTTGCAAGAACTAGGGATATACTTTGGAGAAACTTTTTCTATAGTAGCAAGATAGGATATTGTAAGAGCAGTCTTTGCCACAATAGCTCAGAACAAGTAGAAATTCTATCAGATGGATGTGAAATCAACCTTCTTGAATGAAATTATAGAGGATAAGTTTATGTGTAGAAACCTCCAGGTTATGAAGTCAAAGGAAAAGAAGATAGAGTTTATAGGTTGAAGGAAGCACTCTATGGACTGAAGCAAGTGCCTAGAGCCTGGTATAGTAGAATTGAAAGTTACATGACCAAGCATGGATTTAGCAGAAGCGACATTGAGCCTACCTAGTACACAAAGGTGAATGAGCATGGACAAATTTTGATTACTTTTTTGTATGTGGATGACATGCTTTATACTGTTGATCTTGAGTTACATGAATTTAAAGCAAACATGAAGAAATAATTTTTGATGAAAAATATTGGTCTTATGAAATATTTTCTTAGCATAGAAGTTGAGCACTCTCAGAAAAATAAATAAATTATTTGTCAAAATAAATATGCCAAATATTTGCTAAAAATATTTAGGATGGAAAATTGTAAACCTTTCCCTACACCATTTGCAATAGGCCCACAATTTTAAGTAAGGATAATGAAGGATCATATTCGAATCAAACTCTATTCAAAAGAATGGTTGGTGGCCTCATGTATCTCACAACCACAAGACTAGATATTATGCAAGAAGTGATTTTTATTTCTAGATTTATGGAGTCTCGAAAAGACTCACATTGGAGAGAAGGAAAAATAATTCTGAGATACATGGTAGGAATTAAAGTTTTTGGCATAATGTATGCAAGAAAAAGGAAGAAGGATTTGATTGGATACACTGACAATGATTTTGTAGGATGTTTGGATGATAGGAAGAGCACTTATGGTTATGTGTTCCATCTCAGTTCAGGTGTGATTTCATAGGTATCTAAGAACCAACCCATTGTGACACTTTTGTCAGTAGAAGTAGAATATGTAGCAGTGACATCAACAACATCCCAAGTAGTATGGTTAGGGAAAGTTTTATATGAACTCAAGAAAAAACAACAAGGATCAATGACAATATATTGTGATAACACTTGAGTGATTACATTATCCAAGAATATTGTGCTTTATCATAAAACCAAGCATATTGATACAAGATATCATTTCATTAGAAAACTTGTGAGAAATGGAGAAGTACACTTGAAGCCTTGTAAATCGAGTGATCAATCAGTTGATATATTCACTAAGCCATTAGAAAAATATGTATTTGAGTTTCATAGAGGAAACTTGGGTTTTGTAAGCCTAGCTAAGACTTAGACTAGTAGACACATTTGATTTTCCATGAGTCATGTCTTAGTTTAGCAGTCATAATTAAGGGCGAGTGTTAAAGATAGCTAATTTCTCACACATGCAAATTTATTTAAATTTAGAGAGTCAGTTAACTGAGTCAAGTGTGAGTGAGATCGAGTTAAGTCTTATTTTGGGAAAAGCTGAATTTAGTGTGTGGTTGTGTGTCAAAGTTATTTTGAGTGAGTCATTAGGAAAAAATGTTTAAATACCCTTCATTGGGTTCATTGTAATCATATTGTTTGTGTGATCAATTAAAAAGTTGTGCAACTCGTGTTATTGTGTGTGTCAATTTTGTGTGATTTTATGCCTTTCCTCCTCTACCTTTCCATCATGTAAAATTTATTTGCATATAAGAGATAAGATATAAAGGATGTAGCTTACCTGTGTAAAATTTGATGGCATGTGACCTGTGACTTTGTTGTTGGAATCACCTAGCCAATATACACGTTGGAAAAGAAAGCAACACTTCATTTATCAAATTTGGTTATGCATGGCCATTCACCTGCATGTTGGAGTCCCCTAGGCATGGAGAAAACTGAGTGTGGAGTAGAAGGTGCTCTTTCTCTTCCGAGTAGCGACCAAGCAAGTTCCTAGCATATTTTTTAGTAAAGTCGAGAAGCATCCAACACAGATCATAGAGTAACTAGTGCCATTTTGCATGTGCGTGCAAGATGGTTTGTACCATGGAATGTTGAACATGATGGAATTTGGATAATGTGTTGTCTAACTTTCAAAATTTGTGGAGTGTGTCTAAGTATGGAGCTTGGATGTGTGAAGGTTGTAGCCTACCATGAAGCATACAATTGTCATGTATTCCAAGTGTGGCGAACTAAATGTGGAGACTGTAACCTAACATGTGATTTCATGGAGCATGAGATAACTAGGTGAATATGAAGTTATGGTGAACTATTGATCTAACTGGGGTGGGTTGTGATCCCATACAGTGGAATTGTGGCACACATTAAGTCATGGAGCGTTATCACTTTATTTTTGAGAAAGAGGTTTATCTATATAACATACAATGACATTATAATCATCATAAACTTAATTTGGTATCCAATGCCATCACTCTAGTATGATGGTAGCTCCAAAATTTACAACGTATTCTCTTGAGCTCTAAAAATTCCATTTTGATTAATGTCCCTTCCAAACGATTCATTATGTTTGCAAAATATTTTTTTCCAAGCTAATGTGGGTTGGAGGAACTGAAAATGTTAGATGTAAGTGAAAAATGGTGTCAAATACCATTATTGCTTAGTCATCAATTCCTATTTTGAATGAGAAAAAATATGATTCTTGGTCTATTAGAATAAGAACATTGTTGCATTCTCAAGATCTTTGGGGATAATTTACTGATGAATCCGGACCTTATTGATTAGGCAGCAAAGATGGCACTAAAAAATGTTGAACAAAAGTTGTTGAAAAAAAGGAAAATGAAAAATTACAATGTTTTTGCCCTTATTTAGAAGGGCTTAAGCAATGTGATATTTCCAAAGGTGTCAAGTGTAGAGTCTTCAAAAAAGGCTTTGGGACTCTTGAAAAGGCTTGGGACACTCCTAAATCTTTGTACTAGGGTGTATCCAAAGTGAATAATGTCAAGTTAGAAAGTTTAAGCAGAGAGTTTAAGAATATGAAAATGAAAGGTAATGAAACCATGGATAGTTTTTTTACTCGGGTCATGAGTATTGTTAATCGATTGAGACATTATGCAAAAACATTCTCAAATAAGAGAGTTATTTGGAAATTTGTCCATAGTTTTCCAATGAAATTTGAAGTTATTGTTGTATCTATAGAAGAGTTTAAAGACACAACTCAAATGCAAATTGATGAGTTGATTCATTCATTGATTGCACATTAATCTGAGATGACTAGATATGATGAAAATACATTCAAGAATGCCTTCAAAAGTCAATTGCATTTTAAAGGATGAAGCAGAGGAAAATTGACGAATAGAGTAAGATGTGGTAGAGTATCTGATCAAATATGTAAGTAAGATAATTCTAAGCATGAGGAGAAATCTCAACAACAACCTTCTAATTGAACATGTACTAACAAAATAACCTGGAAGCAATGAAATCAAAGATATGATAAGTCTAAGGTAGAATGTTATTTTTGCAAAAATGATTGTCATTTTTATAAAAACTACTAGAAGAAGTAGGTTGATGTTAGTAAGTAGTCTGCACACATCATAGAAAGGTATGCACATAATCAAAAGCTAGTGTCTTCGACCTATAATGAACAAATTTAGCACTCACATGAATATAAGCATAGATTTATTTGCTAGTCTATACATTAGTATTGAGTCCATGGTTAAGATGACAATGATAATAAGGTGTGAATTAAAGGTAAATGAGTGATTATTGTTTATACTAAAAATATTGAAAGAACAAAAATTGATGATTTGTAGTATGTATGTAGTTTAAAATGCAACTTCTTGACCATTGGACATCTAATAGCTAAAATGTATGAAGTGTTCTTCAAGAATAAAGTATGTACAACCATTGATAAATATGGAAGCAAGAAATTGATTGAAAGGGTACATATGACAAAGAACTAGATATTTCTACATATAATCAGAAATAAATTATCTCCCTCCTTGAATGTGTATATAACTAAGAATTTGGATGAATCATGGTAATGTAATATAAGATATGGCCATTTATATTTTGGTGGTCTAGATTTGTTACAAAAGAAATAGATCGTAAAAGGGTTACCCAGTATTTAATAACCAACAAGTTCGTGTGAAAGTTGTATACTTGCAAAACATTATAGAGATAAATTTGTATTTGGAGTTGTGTATAAGGTTAAAAATCCATTGGAGATTGTACATATAGATTTTTTTGGATTTATGAAAACACCCTCATTGACTAGTCAAGTTTACTTTTTAATTTTATTGATGACTATAATAAAAAACTTGGGTTTAACTTTTGAGACAAAAATCTGAAGCTTTTACTCTATTTAAAATTTTTGAAGGTATCGTTGAAAATGAAATTGGCAAATAGATGAAAATTTTAAGATCAAATAGAGATGATTAGTATATGGTAAATGATTTCATTGAGTTTTGTGAGCCTTATGGAATCAAGAAACAATTTACCGCTTGTTATACTCCATATAAAAATGGAGTGGATGAAAGGAAAATCCAACCTATTATGAATATGGATCGAAGAATGTTGAAGGAAAAGAATCTACCAAGTGAATATTGGGGAGATGAAATAATTTGTGTTATTTATATTCTTAACATAAGTCCAACTAACAGTGTGAATGCTCAAGTTCCCAAAGAAGCGTTTAGCGATAGGATATCATTTAAGAATATCTGGATGTGTTTCTTATGTACATGTACCTAAAGAGTTAAGAAACAAGTTAGATGACAAAATAGAGAACTGTGTCTTTGTTGGATATAGTGATGAGTCTAAGGCATATAGAATCTATAATCTCATAACCAAGAAGTATATTATTTGTAGAGATGTTGAGTTTAGGGAAGAAGAACATTGAGATGGAAGCATAGATATATATCTTGCAAGGGGAGCTATATTATCTCATGGAACTGATGATGGGGATGAGTAAGAAGTACAAGGTGGACAAATGACTCCATATATGTCTAGTGCAAGAATTTCAACAAGCCAATCAATATATGACACCCATTATAGTTCAGAACACTAAGAAATCAAGAGTCTCGTGAACCATCAGGTCATGTGGAAAACAAACAACGTGATCAAAAGTAACTAATGAATCTAATCCTACATTAGCTACATTAAAGATTAGAATTAAAGGTTAGAAGACTAGAAGTTTAAAATAATTGCATGAGAAAAATGATGAAATAGGTCAAGTTTCAAATTTTTCATTAATTGCATATGATCTTATAAATTTTGATGAAGTTGTTAAAAAAAGGTTTGGATAGAAGCTATGGATGAAGAAGTTGTTTCTATAGAAACAAATAATACTTAGGTTCTTGCAAATCAACTCGTGTTGAAAAAAGCAGCAAGAAATTCTCAATTTGACTTTTGCCTTGATTGAATTGAGAAAATTCTAATTTCCACATCAACGTACAACTTGAATGATGTTAACTTGTTTGACATGGCTTGTGTCACCCAGTTTACTCAGTAAATTTGAGTTCGATGAGTTACAGTTCAGTTCTACATGTGTGATTGATTATTTGTAGCAATCAAGGCCAGTGATCTCAAGTTGTTTTCAGTTGAACTAGTTCCAACTTTTGGAGGAACTAGTGGAAGGTCAGTTAAACAGTGAGACTTTATTCAAGCTTAGTGATAATCTAGTTAACTGATAAATCAATCTAAAATAGCTAGTGCATGCAGATTATTTTAATTACCCTGTTGAGGTGGAGATTCCAAGGGCACTATAACATTAGTTGTAGACTAGTCTTGAGTGTACATGTGTTACATGTAATCAAATTGGCATCATCAAGGAATTGTGCAATTTAATTAAAAGAATTTTCCTAAATAATAGTGGTTTATTCCTTAAGGAACAATAGAATGAAATAGGATCTCAAGCTGAGGAAAAATTTGACAAATTCTGGGTCAGCAACCTTTAGTGAGCAAAGAGATAGGTTATGCACTTACAGGGTGAGATGAGTTGACAAAAGAAATTGTATTTCAACTCTATTCATTTGATCATGCAAGTAGGCATCAGGGTTTTTAGCATATTTCTTTCCCATGATAAAAATACTTGTTGCATGTGTGTTATTCCTTCTTGCATGTCTGAGATTTTTGTTCTAAATTGTGAATCAATGTCCGCAGAGAAGTAGTGTAGATTTGTGTCTTGTGATTTTGATTAAAACTTCATGAGAAGTTGTAAATAAACAACCTAATTTCTAAATGGTATTAGAGTTGGATTCACATTAGACCAAGAAATTCGAAGTTGTATCTTAGAGGTTTGTATATGAAGATTAGTTTCGCAGGATTTCTTCAATGTTGAAAATATGGTATTCAATGGACTAAGGCTAGATTATTCCTTGGAAGGCACCTCTAATTTTTTTGCATGGAAGGACCACATGCACGCAATATTGGATGACAATGAATTTATAGAATACATCAAGACATATGTTGCAAAACATTAAGAATATGATGCCTATAACCTTTCTCAGTACAAGAAAGATGTAGCCAAGGCAAGAAGAATAATCTTGGAGGGAGTACATTATCATATTGTCTCGAATATACACAAGAAATAAAATATGTTTATGATGTTGAAAGGACTAACATAATTGTTCAAGAATATTAGTCACCATAAGGAGTTGGTTCTTAAGGATAAACTTCGAAGTATCAAGATGCAAAAAATGAAACAATTCCACAGTATCTAATCAAGTTTACACATTTTCGTGATGAACTTGGTGGGGTTGGTGTTAATGTCCCTAAAGACTTGGTAACCTTAGCCCTTTTGGGCCTTCCAAAGAGCTGTCACAGCTACCAAGATTCGGTGAATGGGAGGGAGAAACCACTGAGTTGGGAGCGCTTATGGTTTGATTTGGTATAGGAGAAAATAAGGTGGAATACTAGAGATGGGAATTCATCCAAGCATGAGGATGAAGAAAACCTTGCATTGGCAAGAAAGAAAAAGAAGGGAAAAGTTAAGGAATCCAAATCCAAACAAAAATACAATCAAGGAGGCAAGAATAAATATTTGTCAAAAGTTAAATGCTTCCATTCTCATGAATTCAGGAAATATGCCACAAAGTGTGCACCGAGAAGGCAAGCAAGAAGACCTAAAGAGGAGAAACATGTGAACCTTTGGCTTCACAGTTTGAGCTTGACTTTACCCACATTGCATGCATGGCAAACACAATGATGGGGAGTGTGTGGTACTTGGACTCAGGTGCATCATTCCACATGGAGGGATTGGTACAATCAGTTTTTAGATAGATTCAGGCTCCCTCTTTAGGCTCAATGATGTCATGTTTATTCCAGTCATAAAATAAAATATCGTCTTTTTTGCAGTTCTAGAAAACCGTGGTTATGATGTGATATTCAATGAAGGAAAAGAATTCCTGAGACACATAGCCATGGGATATGTGAAGTAGATTGGGTTTCATGTGAAGAGCCTATACAATCTAGGTGTGGAGGATTGTTGTGCATTGAACACAAAGGAAGAGAAGGTGCAGAGCCGCGATGACAATGAACTTTGGCATATAAGACTTGGTCATTGTTAGGTCCTTATACTTCTAGTGTAACCCGTTATTATTATTATTGAATCCCCCTTATTATATTGTTGTGCCCATGTAGTCCCCATATTGTTATTATTGTTCCCCATAGAACCTCACGATTGTTATTATTGTGCCCTTACATTATTATCGTTATGTCAGCTCTGATTATATTATGACCCCTTACACTCCTATATATAGAAAGGAGGCCTTTTCATTTGTATCATCTAAGAATTGTTCATTTTTTTAATATAAAGGAGGTTGCCTCGTCTAAGAGGCTTATTTTAAAAGCATTGATCTACCTTTTCTATCTTTTTGTGAGCTGGTTTCATAACATTTGGTATTGGAGCTTATATTCTAGGGTTTGACTACTCCAAACAAGTCATTGTGGCATTTTCTCTATAACTTTTTGCTGCGATGTTTCAGAAGCCAAGAAAAAACCAATTTGAGAGGAAATCATGCTAAACGTTGGTTCTAAATTTCAGATCTTGTCTCAATATAGTTTCAGCGATATGATCAGAGGAAGTTATGGTTTATACAAGCTCTATAATTTCATCTAAAACAGGTCATCATGGAATTTTCGCTATAAATCTTTCGCTACAAACTGCAGAAGTAAATAAAAAAACTTGTTTCAGAAGAGATCAGTCTAAACCTCAGCTCCAAATTTCAAGTCCTGTATCGCTATATTTTCAGAGATATAATCTGAGGAATTTGGGGTTTTTGCAGAGCCCTGAATTACATTCCATACAGGTCACCTTGGACAAATCGTCATAACTCTCTCTCTCAGCATCTAATTCAAATTTTGTAAAAAGTGACAGAAATCAGACAAACTGTAGTTTGTTGGGTATCATTTTCAAAGCCTAAGGTGGAAACATTGACATGTTACACTTTGTACAAGTTCGCTCTACTGAACAAGTCTATAATCAGGTGATCGTGGGAGATTTGACATAACTCTTCCTTGGAGAATCAAATCTTGATCACACTTGCGAGCTCAGAAAGAGGACTTAGAGGGCTACTGCAGGACATAATTTTAGAACTTGGATATTTGAAATTACAGAGTTATAGTTGCTTCAAGTTTGAGCTCTTGAAATCAAGAAAAGGCGATATGAGGATGTTTGATGGCAAGGATCCAGTAAATTGGATACTACAGATGGAACAATATTTTGATCTACATGAGGTGAAACTATTACAAAAGGTACTTATTGCATCTTCATATTTAGAACGGGATCAATTTTTATGGTATAAAGGGCTTTGTTCTTGTAAACCACTTGTTACGTGGTCAATTCTCACAAAGGAAATGATAGCGCATTATGAGGATACAAAGAGAAACACCTTCCTTAGCCAATTGATAAATCTCAAACAAAAGTTTTCAATGGCAGAGCACATTGAGGACTTTAAAAGATTGAATGTAAGGGGAAATGATATTCCAGAGAAGCAGAGGATTGATGTCTCCATAAGGACTTTAAAGGATAACATTCAACATGAGGTTCATCTTTGGGAACTTGATTCATTGCAGAAGGCATTCGTGTTGGAAAGAAAAGTGGAATGCAAAATTATGGAAAAAAGGAAGTATACCCCTCACAACTATAAAGTTGGAAGTGTTGTTTCTCCTAGCCTTCCACAACCTACAAGGTTGAAACCACAACAATTGGAAGAAAAAAGAGAAAAAAGGCTTTGTTACAGTTGTGATAACAAATACATTAAAGGTCATAAGTGTGTTGAGAAGAAATTATTTTACATGATTGTAAAGAGGAGGAAGAAAAGGATCAAGAAATGTCAAAAGAAGAGGATATACACGAGGAACCAACCCTAGAGAAAGAAGAAATGAATCCGACCATATCTTGTAAAGCATTGGCAAGAATTACCACTCCTCAAGCTTTCAAGATAGAAGGACATATCAAGAAGAAAAATTCTCAAGAAGTGAAAGATCACATCGAACATCAAGAAATGAATCCAACCATATCTTGTAATGAATTGGCAGAAATTACCATTCCTCAAAATCTCAAGATAGAAGGACATATCAAGAAGAAAAAGGTTCAAGAAGTGAAAGCTCATGTCGATCACCAAGAAATGAATCTGAAAATATATGGTAATGTGTTGGCTGGAATTACCACTCCTCAAACTATCAAGGTAGAAGGACATATCAAGAAGAAAAAGGTAATAGTTTTGATTGATTTGGGTAGTACCCATAATTTTATTCATTGTAGGATAGACCAACATCGATTGACGAGGAGAATCCTGCATTGTTTAGAAGATTCACATATGAGGAATATTACCAAAATTTCTAGAACAGCAGACTGCAAGGGAATACCTGCTTGCGGTCATTATCGCATGATTCCCAAACATCAGAGAGTTCTACTGAGGAGGAGAACGACGACCTCTAAAAGTATGTAGGCATCAAATTATGGGATGTATCTCCTTTTTTCCTAGTTCAGGATGGGATTCGATATGTATTATCTTTCTTCCTGGTTGGGTATTTGATTGGAATATTAAGTCAATTTCGTATAATGTAGTCTAAAACATCAGTTTAAGATAATGAAGTTGGATTTATATGTCGCTAAAGCATATAAATACAAGTTGTTTTGATTTCCTTCTCCGACGTATTTTGAATTATTTTTTCTGTCTTTGAGTTATATCTTTCTGATTATATCGAGAATTTTCTTAGCGAGATATTCAGTTGATATACATATTGTAAAATGTCTTTGAGACATTATCAAGGGTTAACTTTTCAGATATTTTAAATTCTAAGTTGTGTTTTATTCATTAATTTATTTTGTCTAAGCGTTTAATTAGAATTTATTCCGAAATTAATTGTACATTAATGTATTATCGTTTGATTCAGTGTACAAAATCATCAGCTCTGAACTAGGACGATGTAATACTAATTAGACAAAGTGTATGTGTGAGTTAAAATGGGGTGGTTATTATTAACCTTCTAAATATTTTTTGAGATTTTTTTTTTTTTTTTTTCTTTATTCTTGTATTTTCAATTAATTTAAACAATTTTAATTAATGAATAGTGGTTTTGGTACCATTATTGTGAATTAGTTGGAATGTTTAGCTTATGTAATACTCTATCTCGAGAACCAGAAAAATGAAACTAGGAGTTTTTTAAAGTCTCGTCGCTGAGTCAGAAGAGGCGAACTATTGCCGATATTCTGTTAGGGAGAACGCTGCTCGATACAGCACCACTTTAAGGCATATTAATTATTTCATGGCTGCACCGCCTGCCTGATCTGAAGGGGCAGCATCAATTGATCACAAGGGCCAAAATTAGTTGTTTAATCCATTTTTACCCATATAAATGGATGATCAAGTTAGGAGATGAATGGAGTCATTGCTTGGAAATATTAATTTCAACCAGCGCCTTAAACATATTTATAAATACCATGTTTTGAAATATTTAATTTCAACTGCTTCATGGTTGTTATTTTGTTTGCAGACGAAACTAATCCACGGTTGTGATTTTGTTTTCGCAACAAAACAAAGAAGTTAATTGTAAATAAATATTGGCAAGCATTCAGTTTTCAACCGTTGCCCACACTCTACAATATATGCAAAACTAATTACTATGTAGCCCATGTTGAGTATTAATCATTTTGTTTCTCATGTATTAATGTAAAATTTTTATGTGGGGATAAATATGGATGTAAAAGTCATTTGGAATGTTGGGCAAATTAAACAGAGTGAGATAGTGAGGAAAAAATCATGGAGGAAATATTGGTGGGAGCTTGAAAACCATTTTTACAGAGTTTTACTGAGCAACCCAGTGCATTGAGTTTTTTGTGTTTTTCACTTGTAGCTTTATCACCCCAATGTATTTTCCTACTTTTGAAATATAATACAAAGTATGTTATGTTATCATGTGGTCTTAAAGATTCATGATTAAATTTTCAGCAACACTTTTTTCTTTTACTTTGTTTTGGGGTGAGTTATTTCCTATGTATATCCTTGCGGCAACATAAGACTTACCTTGCGGCAAGTGAATTTGACCTTGCTGCAACCAAAGTTTGAGCTAGCCATAAATTTTTCTGACATGGAATCACGCTAAACTTTCTTAGTCTAAAAACAATTGTTTTTATTAGCAGTTAAAATAATTGTTTAGAGGGAAATTTTTTTTTTCCTTTGGATCATATTTACCAACAGCTAGAAAGTTTTTTTTTCTCACTCATAAATGGCAACATCAATCACTAGCTTTCCTAATCATGAGATACCTTAATTTAATGGTATTGAGCTATTACAATGAAAACCTTGTTTTATTCTGAAGACATTTGGTATTTGGTGGAAAATGGTTTTAAGCATAAAAGGATTTGTTGAGGGACAATAGAAAGAAGGATGCAAAAACCCTCTTCTACATTTTTCAAGTAGTTCATGAAGGTATTTTCCCAAAGGTTGTAGTAGCAACGAAGTCCAACAAAGCATGGATGGGACACCCTTAAGACAGCCTACCAAGGCATGGAAAAAGTGATGACATGAAAGCTACAAATGCTAAGGAGAGACTTTGAAACACTTTGTATGAAAGTGTCTCACAATGTGGACTCATTTTTTACACATGTAATTGGGTTGGTTACTCAAATCAGGTCTCATGGTGAGACACTTGAAAAAAGGAGAATAGTTGAGAAATTTTTGAGAAGTTTGCGAGCAAGGTTTGATGCCATTGTTGTGGCCATAAAAGAGACAAAAGATCTCTCACTGTTCTCAGTGGATGAGCTTCATGCATCATTGATTTCTCATGAATATAGACTTAATAGAGCAACAAGATCCTCATTGGAGCATGAATTCAAGACACAAGTTTCCATTGGTCAAGGTCAAGGTAGAGGAAGCTCATATGCTAAAGGAAGAGGAAGAATCCTGCATAGACATGGAACAAGCTTCCCTTCAAGCTCAAAGGGAAGGGGAAGCAATCAAATTCCAAGTGAAGGCCCAAGCCAAAATCAAGCACAAGGTCAGAGGAATGATAAATCTCAATTTCAAGTTCATTACTGTAAGGAGTATGGTCATTATGCAAATGAATGTAGAAAGAAGCAACATGACATTAGTAACAAACCAAGTGTAAATTTCAAAAAAGAAAATGAGAACCATGATATCATTTTTTAGCTTGTAATATAGCAAAAGAAGAACAAGGTGATATATGGTATCTAGATTCAGCGTGTTGCAACCTCATGTCGGGGAACATAGAAATGTTTTTCTAAGCTAGATGAAAGTGTGAAATCTGAAGTGACATTGGGGACTAATAGCAAAGTCTCTGTGATGGGAAAATGAAGAGTTAATATCCTAAAAAAGAAGGGGGAGAAGAAGTACATCTCATATGTTTACTTTGTCCCTGGTTTGAAGCATAACCTCATAAATATTGGACAACTAATGCAAAAGGGCTACAATGTCTTCTTCAAAAATGATGAGTGCACAATTTTGGATAGGCCTCCAAGCAAAAAACTGATTGCAAAGGTTCATATGACAAACAATAGAATGTTTCCCTTAAAAATAAGATCAAATTTAAAGGAAGAAGGTGCACAAGCACAACTATCAATGAACTCACCAGAGGATGGAAGGGAAGAGGCAGTTGTCACACAAGTGAACTATCAAGTAGAGGTAAAAGATGAAAATTGGTTATGGCATTTGAGATTTGGACATCTCCACTTTGGAGGTTTGAATTTGCTGCATAGGAAATGCATGGTGAAGGGATTACCACTCGTAGAAAAACCGGATAACCTATGTGAAGGATGTATCTTGGGCAAGCAACATAGAGAGATATTTATAGCAGGAAATTTAGTAAGGGCAAAGGCACTTTTGGAGACTATCCACTCAGATTTATGTGGACCAATGCAGACTCCATCCATTGTTGGTAGTCACTATCTATTGATCTTCATACATGACTACACTAGGAAGACAAGGCTTTTGTTTAGAGGCAAAGTGGAAATTACATCAAAGTTCTTAGGACTGACATAGGTGGTGAATACATTTGAAATGACTTCCTTCAATTTTGTAGGGAGCATGGAATTCACAAGGAACTTATAACAAGATATACACCTCAACAAAATGGTGTGGCAGAAAGGATGAATAGGACCATTATGGAAATGGAAAGTAGTATGTTGAACCCAAAGCATTTGCCAAATTATTATTGGGCTCAGGCTATCACATATGCAGTATATATCTTGAATAGATGTCCAACCAAAAGCATCCAAAACATAGTTCTCGAAGAGGCATGCAGTAGAAGAAAGCATAGTGTCACTCACATGAGAGTCTATGGTTGTGTGGCATATGCACATGTCGCTGATGAATTTACGAAGATGGACAAAAAGGGGGAGAATTGTTTGATATAGTGATGAATCCAAAGCATAGAAGCTCTACAATCCATCAACCAAGAAGGTCATAATCATTAGAGATGTGTAGTTCATAGAAGAAGAAGCATGGGATGGAATCTTACAGAAGACAGTCAATGTCAAAGCATGCATACCGCATGAGGATAAAGAGGAATTCACAACAGCAAGTAATTCCTCGAAAATGACTCCCTCTACTCCTATTCAAGTGCAACAAAGCACACAACAAGTATCACCATCAATAAATAATAGGATAGTGTTTCACATCCAACCAAGTGTTTCTCCAAGCATGCCACAAAGAGAAACACCAAGTGACATGACAAGCCCATCTTCAACAAGCACAAGAAGACCGAAATTCAAAAATTTAAATGAAATTTATGAGCAAGATGAAGTTGATAGTAACGCTGGTTTGAATTCCTTATTTGCATTATTTTGTCATGTGGATGACCCAATCCATTTTGAAGATGCAGTCAAAGAAGAAAAATGGGTTGCAACAATGGAAGAAGAAATAGAAGCAATAGAAAAGAATGATCCTTGGGAGTTAGTGGACTTGCCGCAAGGAAAATAATTCATTGGAGTGAAGTGGGTCTATAAGACCAAGAAAAATGTTGATGGGAAAATTGAAAGGCACAAAGCAAGGCTAGTTTTCAAAGGATACAAGCAGTAGCATGGAAGATATTATTCAGAGATGTTTGCACCAATCATGAGGATGGAGACAGTGCGTACAGTTGTGGCGATTGTTGTGCAACATAAATGAAAAGTGTACCAAATGGACATAAAATCAGTGTTCTTAAATGGAGTGTTGAAAGAGGAAGTGTATGTTGCGCAACCACCTCGTTACGAGGTAGAAGGCCAAGAAGACAAAGTATATTGTTTGAAGAAATTTGCTTATGGGCCGAAGCAAGCGTCACGTGTGTCACGACTGCCGGAGCCTCGGTAGTCTTTCAACCATGCTTGGCGAGGTGCAGCACCACCGAACACTTTCTTTTCACCAATACTTATGTTCGTGGACTACGCCTAACCACTTATCCTACTTAGTTTGTGTTTATCAACCAAGTAATTATTAATGTTCCTTTATACCAATGAAAACCCATACACATTCATTAACATGAGCAATTATACATGAAGAACAAAATTGCGCAGTATAAAGGGAGGGGAAACTCCCTGAACAATGAGTCTGCCCAAATAATATATTATATAGTCTTTCAATATTACAATGCTTTACAAGTATACTTGGAAACCCTAAGTTTCATACTTAGCCAATTTTACAACATCATCACACCTCCATGTGATAGCCAAGATTTGCTTGCCTACGGCGGGCGGGCGCGCCCTCACACGAGCTGCCTTCCACACTTCACAACCAAACGTTGTCTTCGTGCACGACGGGTTGTTGACTCCACCAAGTCACCAAGACACCCTTCGTTTACCTCTACACGGTGGGCAGGTAACCTCACCTGAGTCACCAAGACACCCACACGTTTTCCTTCACATGACGGGCGGGCGCTCACACGAGCTACCTAAGAACTCGTGCCAAGTCTTCACACAAACTGGGCGCCCACAACTTAACCCGTGCACACCCTTGCACAACTGGGTGCCCACGCCTTCACCCATACATGCCCTACTTCGACCGGCAGGCACTCCTCACCCTATGCCTTCATTCACCTGAGACACCTCCATGCGTTAACCTGTGCAGCGTTTCCCAAGACTTGGACGCATCTGGCTACACTCTAACCTGCACCTTGTATCTTCTACGAACTGCGCCTTACTTCTTGTTTGAAGGTCGAAGATTGATGCTCCAAATGAACCTCCACACATGTTTACTTATACGAGTGGAAGGGCGAGTCGAGCTACCCAAGCCGACTCATCCTCCACATGGTTACACGCCCCTACTCATCACAAATACATGTCGACCTTTGCACTAATTGTAGGTTAGTCGTGGGTTGAGTGTTCATGCTCCCCACGCTATAAAACCCTTCGCTCTATCCTTCTACGCACACCATCACATGTCTCCTCACGCGTTGGTCACATAGGTGCCTTAACTCGTGCCACAACTCACTCGTTCAAGTCACACTTCATGCCGGGAGTTCGTGCCAAGGACCACAGGTCCTCACATCCTCCTCCACCTGAAATAGTTGCCGTTCTCGACAACATACCATCCTGGTAGCTGTTGGATACCTATACCAATAGGTTTCATATTTCATGATTGGCAAATTCAAATGCCAAATATGCTCTGCTTTGCTGATACAAAGATCCCATATTTCCAAGGGAAGGCAAGGTGTGTACATGCCTTCATGTTTACTAAATTTTGATGGATGGTCCAACAGTCTAATCTGGATCATGCCATGTTTCAATTTTCTGTTGTAGAATAGAGAAAGAAGTCTGTCCAAACTATTTAATCTTGGCAGACCAATAGTTAGGCAGAGAAAGCTAAGGTTCCCAACTGCTTAATCTGGGGCCTTGGAAGCAATAAGGGTAGTATTAGATAGGCAATCAAAAGAAAAGCCGGTGGAAAAGAAAAGGCACATAAGGGTCTGCAAGTCCAAGTGCACCCTCCAAGAAGAAACAAAAAATGCTAGGCAAGTAGATGGGTAGGTATTTGGGGTTGCAGAAGTGGTGTTCCTTTCAAAATGAATCTTGCTGGTCAACACAAAGAAAACAACACAATGGAGCATGTCTAACTTCCCTTGGTTCCTTGTTTCACACTCATTACTAACATCCCTTCACCAGTTGTGTTTATGAAAAATTCAAGGTTTTATGTTGGTTCTTGTATCCTTTAAGAGCCACATTTCTTGTGCAAAATTCTTTTCATTTTGATCTACTCCCTAAGCTAAGTTGTTTCCAAATAAACTTAGTGATATCACTCCTCATTCACCTTCTCCCTCCATATTAACCTTTGACTTCTACTATCTAACTCACTATGTCACCCTTTCCCTACTATTATAACACCATGGAGTATAAACCCAAAACATTCTATAAATAACCCCCTTTGGCATTATAGCCATATGATTCATTACCAAGGAATCAAATTGACATCTGGTCAGTTTGAAAACCCAAGCCTAACCTCTTTTCCACCTTCAAAAACTCATCTACCTAGTCAACCCTTCATTTTGCCTAAAAAATGTTGGAAAAACCCTTTTGCACCCTTTAATCCGCTCAAAAGGCAAAAATACCTTGAAAACCCACTTTTTCGCTTTATCCTAAGTTCGAGATTTATTCACGTTTGATACAAAAATACATTGAAAAACCATTGTTTTGCATTTATTCAAAGTTTGAGGTGCGCGCGATTTTGCAATGAAATTTCATAAAAAACCCTTTTTTCCTAAGTTTTGTGATTAACGCGCATTTATAAAAATACATTACAAAACCTTGCAATTCGCCAATAATTCGAAGGGTCCTGCCGGGCACGATTCCGATGGAAAATAATACTTTAATGCCCGCCCGACGCCGTATCATCCGCACAGTTCATCGGCCCGTCGACCGTCCGATCGGGCGCTTTTCATCTGACGGTTGACGTGGATATCGGACTGGCCCCAACGTCCGAAAGCTATCGTCCGATATCTGTCAGAGGCTGACGTCAGGCCTGGGCCACGCGTCGCCCCCACAGTGTATCGGAGCCCCCTCTGACAGATTCCCTGCCGTATCAAAAGCGGTGCGATATGATACCGCTGTGGTTTCCGGTTTTTCGCCAATCCGCCTGCCAACATCAGCGCCGCGTCACTGCCTGTGTCATCGCCGCGTCCGCAACCCCCGTCCACCATTGCTCCACCTGTCTGCCACCTCACTATCCCCATGGACCACTCATAAGCCGCCATGTCACCTGATGATGTCATGCTAACGTCATCCGACCCTGACCCACATGATGACGTCATCTGAAAAAGGCGCGAATGTCCCAAAAAATCCATATTTTGTCAGTTTTTTCGCGTTTTTTGCACTTTTTGAAAAACCTGTTGTTGCGCCCTCTGCATGCATTTTACGTCCAAAATTGCACCAACCTGCTCAAATCGACCTGGAGACCTTCGGCGCACCTACCCACCTGCATTCGTGACCCATATCGTCGAGTTCACCAGGTATTTATCCCTGCAAATCTTCTCTACGCCTGGTTTTGTCTACAGTAGGTGAAAATTAACTCAAGACACTAAAAAAGGCATAATTCACCGGTGAATTTCCTGCACCCAGTTCCCATTTGGAAATTGAACGGTCGAAATTCATTAGCCGAGCCTGTTTAAACAAAACTTTCATTGAAAACCTGCATTCTGTTTGCGCAGTCGTGAACAGGAAACCTGGTACCTACACCTAATTATTAAGAAGGGTCTGCCAAAGACAAGTATTCACCTTCTCAAGTAACTGTGTGCAGTATTTCAATTGCTGCAAGTTTACCCTATCATCCTCTGTTTCCCAATTCACCTCTTCACCCAGGCAATACTCTTTTTCTGTTGCCCAGTCTAGTAACATCAGTCTACATACAAAACAGAGTTTAAGTAACTATGGAGACTCCAGTTTCACCTGTGGCCCTCAATGTTTCCCCTTTGAATGCCCCTCAGAGAGAACTGGAGTGGCAGGATTTAGCAGACTTGGATTACCAAATCTCAAAGGACTCCTTAACACGCAACAAGTTCCACCTCCACTTGTTAAATGAGCTAAAGGCCAAACATGAAGATAGGACAGATATATTGGGCATTTTGGATTCCTTCCTCCCAATTTTCAGGCTCCCTCGGGTCAACCAATTCTCTGACCTGATTCACCTGTGTGTTGTATGATATGATCCCACTCAGAGAGCTGTGCTAGACCCTTCAGGCTCAGTTGTATTCTACATCACCCCTGAGGCCATTAGAGAGATGCTGCAATTCAAGACTGAGAAGAAATTGGTCCCCCTGTCTTTGTTGGATCTGATAAACCAAGGAGCTAGAATGTTGACAGATGCTCAGATCACAAAGTTGAACCAACTGTTTATCAACTCTGATACTGTGCATCACCCTCCTATTTTTGTTGGCTACCTCAACCAATTGGGCATAGACCTTGCAGATATGATCAGTTCCATCTTGGGTTACAAATCAGTTGAATATATTGATGAAACTGTACTGGTGATGATTCTTATGTTTTCCCCTGGCAAAACTCCAATCTGTTATGACTATGCCACCTACATATCAGATAAGATGCATGAGAAGTTTATGAACCTGTTAAGAGAGAAGGTGTTCAGATACACCTCCTACATCTACCACTTGATTCTATACTATCAGCATGAGAAATTCTCTTTCATTGTCAAAAGAATGGATGCACAAGGTAATCCAAGGTCGGTAGTGTACTGGAGCTCAGTTTTTCATTGCAGAGCCTACTCTCCATACACTTACTATGAGTTTATAGACCTCTTCATCCACCCAGCCATGTCTCTGTTCTTGAGCTCGCCTCCTCCAAGACTGACAGATGAGATGCAGAGAATCCTTCAGTTGTCCAAAGTGTACAACATTGGGGATTGGTATTTTTACCAAAACTACACCGTTATCAGAAGATATGGTTGTGAGTTAACCCCATACATACTGCCCAAATATGTGCCCATGAGACTATTTTCCCTTGAATACTTCAGGCAATTTGGGAATGTTGATATGATACACTTCTCAGGCAAGGGCAAGAAGGCATAGCTGAAAGTGAAAAACCAATTGGGCCACCTTGTTTTGAACAAAAGGGACGAAGGCTGGAAAGAAGCTGATAGAAAGCTAGAAGGCCTTGGCCTAAAGACAAGTTTCCTCTGGAAACCCTATGACCCCAATCACTCCATATCATTAAGAAGGTTCAAATATAGGCTCTCTAGTTATGACCATTTAAGGTTGCCTCACATTGAACAATATGCAAATCAACCAAAATGGAAAAGAGGCACACTAGAGGAACCTATCACACAAGAAGAACTGAATGAGAGAGCAAGAAGAAATCTTCTTAAAATGGCTAACTTGGAACTTCCTGCACAGGTATTCTCTCTACCAAAACCTCAAGTAGGAGCAGCTGCCTCATCCTCCACAACACATCAGGAGGCAGTCGAAACTACAAGTCAAGATCCCAACAAAGGCAAGGTAAAAGAGATGGAGCAAGAACAGGTACAGCAAGCACAGGTTCAACAACCTCAACAGGTACAACAACCACAAAAGGAGCAGCCAGGGCAAGGAGAACAGATAGCAGAGGCCCCAATGGTCACAGAGCAGTAGACAACACAAATGGCGCCTCCCAGGCAAGAATCAAGAATTGATTCTTCAGTCCTCCAAACCCCACAAAGAGAGGACGTAAACAGGAAAAGGGACAGAGAGACTCCCCTTACTACCTCAACAAGTCAAGGGGAGAAGAGGCAAAGGTTAAACCCTTTTTCTGAAGAATAAATGCCAATAGGGCAAACTTCAAGTATCGGCATGCCCAACATGGAGGCCTCAGCCAATTCCTTCCAGCAAGAACAAGAGAGGGCAGCAGGAGGAGAAGTTAGCTCCTCAGGCCAACAGAGGGAAGGGGAGAAGAGCATCAAGCAACAATTCAAGGATATCAAAAAGAGAAATGAACCCATAAGGCTACAATTGTATAATCATTTATTAAAAATGGCTCCCACTAACCAGCAGAGACTCATGTCTGCCTATGATGCACATGAGGGTAAAATGATAATGAGACATTTCACACCAGCCGTGCAGCAACCACAGTCAGCTGCTGATTATATCAGGACCAACCTTGAGGTCCTGGCCAGGGACATCCACCTAATGGATCATATCAAATTGCA
The DNA here is from genome assembly GCA_000404065.3 of Pinus taeda. Lineage (NCBI taxonomy): Eukaryota > Viridiplantae > Streptophyta > Pinopsida > Pinales > Pinaceae > Pinus > Pinus taeda. Next base: position 33,194 of record APFE031267212.1, read on the forward strand.
CAAACAAACAGGTGAGATGGTGTATGTCTCCTTGGCAGACAAGACATTGGTGAACTATAGGCTACAAAATAGCCTAAATAATACCACTGCACAACTTGATTTGGAAAGGACATCCTCTCAAGCAAAGGACAACATGATCAAAGCTATAGAAGACATTATAATAGAGCTTGGACATGATCCTAAGGATGTCAAGGCAGTGCAGGAGATTCTGAAGCTAAGGGATGCTGATATGGTAGCACTAAAAAAAATGATAAAAATCCCAGCAACTCTTCATCCTCAAACAGAAGAGATTGCCCAGCTCAGACAAGAGAAGGATGCTGCTGCTATGCTGGTAACATTATATAAACAGCTCATCCAGACACAAGAGAAGCTGGAGGAATCAGAGGCTACCCTTCAAGCAGCATTGCAGCAAAAGGAGGCAGGACAAACTTCACAACCTCCTCGAGAAACAATTAACCTGGAGGAAGCTCCTCAAACCACTGCCCCTCCCAGTCAGCAGACACAACAAGCAGCACCATCCACCTCAGCACCAACAACAGAGCAGGCTGAAAGCCTTGACATGCAGAAGCTGAGAAATGAGATTCAAGCCTTAGAGGCTCAAATGTCAGAGTTGAATCAGGCCAAAGACACTCTGGCTAAGATCAATGAGAAATATGACAAATCCAAGCAAAATGTGGCTGAAAGAGAAAGAGAGGTAAAGGCTCTCAAAAAGAGAATAAATGAGCTAGAAAAGGAGCTCACACTGGACAAGGTGACAGCTGAGCTCAAGAGGATCCTATGGGCCAATATTGGCCAGTCCATCACAGACCAGTGGGAATACATTAAGGCCATTCATGAGCGAATGGTGCTCATTGGAAAAGAACACAGAGAAATTCAAAGGGCAAGGGCATCTCTAGGCAGAATGCCCGAGATTGCCACCAGAATGATAAATGTGCTTAACTATAGGACAAGCTCCCAGCTGATCAAAATGGGAATTGCCAACAGGACTAAGACCATTTCAATGGTCAAAAGGGTCTTGACACTAAGAAACCTGCTACAGACCCTGGAAAGAAGAAGCCAGGATATGCAGGCAGATATCAATAAGTTCTAGGACAGGTTCGTGGCATTACAAAACAGAGGTCTTCCTAGCTTGATGGACCCATCAGGAAGGCTACTCTCACATGAAAAATATGCCAAGAGAGTCAACACTTTTGCTGCCAATCAGATTGCAGAAACAGCCAGCACATCAGTAGAAACAAGGCCAGCAATAGGACAGACCCTTTTCAACAGGGTGGAGAGCTTATTCTTCATTATGAATGAATCACTCACTTGTTTGATGAGCCTTCCAATTTTTACAAGTATACAGAGGCAGATGAGACCATGGGGTCAATTTTGAGGCATCAATTGCCTACACAGGAAGTCTGGAATAATTTAATACAATTACTGTTAAACCAAAGCCAGTAATTATGTTTTTCTTTTTTGAAATATTTAAATTTTCATACACAGGAAAATAAGGATATATCAGCAGGAATGCAGAAAGAGGCTGAGCCAACTTAGCAAAACTATTCGGCCAGCATAGTAGCACTGGTAGTCACAGGTGACAGGGCCAAAAAGCTACAGAAGGATAGAGATGCACAAACACTTCACTCAGCAGTTATAACAAAGCATTCAACCGACTCAATGAGCTCCAAAGGTCGAAATCTTCTGACAGGAGTAAAAAGCATTTATGTTGTATTAAAGGCTGTAATAACTTCTTATCTACTATTTCTGTACGAATTAAAGAAGATATTTTATCTCTCAGATGACTCAATGCTTGAGATATTTTGTAGGAAACACTTCTATATATTCCCCCTCGCATAAGTTAGCAGGGGTTGGACGTTGGATGTCGGTTATTGTTCATATCTATTCTATTGTTCTTTTACTGTAACTCTCAGAGAAGTAATACAAAAGATGATGGAATTTCCAAAGCTCTGTGTTGCTTGATGTATTTTGGTGTTTAGCTTGAAAGTTGCAGGATTCCTGCGTATCTCATGGCACAATAAGTCTTTCTTATAACTCTTTGTTATGTGTTTTTTTTTCTTTCATATCTCTTTCATGTTTCCTGTGTCTTACAGTTTATAGCAAGGAAAAAGAATAGTTCCAGGATTTAATCAAAGATTACCCTGAACTCAATCTAAGCTATTCTGAATGTTTTTCTTCAGCTATAGTAATAAGGGTGTAATTCTTAAATGCTACCCTTTCACACTATACCTTTCACAATGATTATTGTTTCAGGAATTCAAGTTTGCTCCTGAGGAATACATCTCTTTCTCGCGCCCCAGCTTAGTGGAAAATTATTAATTCCTTTTCACTAGTTTTTTACATTCCACCATCATAAATTCAAGTTTGTTTCGTGAAGTATCTAAATGGCCCTGTAACTCCAGCTGCTCAAACTCAAGATTTGAAGAAACCAATAGCCACAGACTCCATTTCCCAATGGACTAACATTATCTGTAGACCTCCACTTTAAGTATAGAAAGACATCCCTCTGTTAACACCCAGGTTGTTCTCTTTGACTCCTAAGAGAATACGGCCAGGGTAACCACTAACCTATCTTTGGGCTACAACTTCTAGCCTAGCTGTAGTCGGAGAGGGCTCTCTCTATAAGGTTTGTCACTACTTTCAGTGAGGGTTTTAGGCTAGCTATGAGATGAGTTTTTTTTTGTTTCTGTGTTTGGTTGGGAGGATGCTTCTGATCTCCTTAAAGTATATCTGCAGGTGAGATTAATCCATTGGGCAATGGGGTCTTGGACTGTTTTCCCTTGAGGTCATTGGTTTTTGGTGAGGGATAGCTACAGGGCCTGTGTGTATTCCATGAAACAAAATGTAAATAGTGAGAGTGAGGTGAAAGTAACCAGTAAAGAGCAATTAAGATTTCTTTACTTAAGCTGAATATTGTAAAAGAGGTTTGTCATCTAGGAGCAATTGCTTGAATTCCTAAAACAACAATGCACTGTGATGATATAGTATTAAAGGTAGCAGTGATGAATTACTCTTTAAATACTCTATCAGACGAAAACATATAAGATAGCTTAGATTGAGTTCAGGGTAGCCAATGGCCAAATCCTGAGACTATTCTTTCTCCTTGCTACCTAGACATTCGAGTGTATAGAAAACATGAAAGACATATGAAATAACAATGATCACAGGTGAAATAAAGAGCCATGAGGAAAACTTATTGAGCCATGAAATACACAGGAATCCTGCAACTTTGAGGGACACACCATCAGGAGATCAAGAGACAAACATCTTTGAAGAAATCCCACTGTCTTTTGTATTAACTGTCTGAGAGTTTACAATATCAGAATAGCAGAGAAGATATCAAGGGAATTTCTCACATCCGGAGTCCAACCCATCTAAACAAACGCGAGGGGGAATATATAGAGGTTACATACAAAAATATCTCAGGTATTGAGTCATCTGAGAAGAAAATATCTCTTACATTTGTACAGGAGAGTAGATGAGAAGTAATTGTAAACATAAATGCCTCTTAAAAGCCTTTAACTGCTGTCAGGACAGATTTTTGACCTTTGGGTACTGCGGGGTTAGCTACGCGGCTTTATCATAAATGTAGCATGAAGTGCTCTGCCACTTTGATTTTTGTATCTTCTTGGCCCTGCCACCTGTACCTGTTGATGCTGCTGTTGATGCCGAGTACCTGTGCTGAGTTGGCTCAGCGTCTTCATGCTTGCTGTCATGGCTTTGTCCACCTGTAGATGCAATATAGACTGTATTGCTGAAAAAAGATTTAGTTCTTCAACTTTGGTTCAAAAGTAGCTTTATTAAGTCCTGCCATGTGTCTGGAGGGGGAAGCTGATGCCTCAAAATTGACCCTAAGGTCTCATCAGCTTCTGTGTACTTATAGAAATGAGGAGGCTCATCAAACAGATGTGTCACTTCATTTTTAATAAAAATCAAATTATCTAACTTTTCAAAAAGAGCCTGTCCTGTTATTGGGACTGCTGAAGATGACCCAGGAGCCTCAGCAATCTGAATTGCTGCAAAAGTGCTTACCCTCTTGATGTATTTTTCATGAGAGAGCAGATTCCCTGATTCTACCAAGTTGGGAAGCCCTTTGTCCTGTAGGGCTGTGAACCTATTCTGGAACTTATTTATATCTGCCTGTATATCATGGATTTTCCTTTCCAGGGTCTGAATTAGGTTCTTCATTGTTGTGGTTCTTTTGATTAGGGAAATGGTTTCAGTCCTATTAGCAATTCCCATTTTTATCAGCTGAGAACCAGTCCTATAGTTAAGGACTTCAATCATCCTGGGGGCAAGGTCTCCCATGTTGCCTAGAGAATTTCTTGCTCTGTGCAGTTCTTTTCTTGCCCTGCCAATGAGTCCTATTTGTTCATATATATTATCAATGTACTCCCACTGATTAGTGATTGATTGTCCAATGGCAGTCCAAATCACTTGCTTGATCTCTGCTGTCACTTTCTCAAAATTGAGCTGCTTTTCCAGCTCTGCAATTGTCTTTTTTAGGGCTTTTACTTCCCTCTCCCTCTCAGCCACATTTTGCTTAGACTTATCATATTTCTCTTCTATCTTGGCTAAGCTATCCTTAGCTTGATTAAGCTCTGTCATTTGAGCCTCTAGCACCTGGAGTTCTTGCCTTAGTTTTTGCATATCCAGGCTCTCGGCCTGCTCTGTTGGTGGTGCTGTGGTGGCTGGCTCTGTTGTAGTTGGAGTTGTTTCTGATGCCTGTTGCTTTGGAAGGATGTCCTCTTTAGGGGTCTCCTCGAGGTCTATTGTCTCGGTGGGTGGTTTGGCAGACTGCCCTTGTTCTCTCGTCTGTAGAGCTGCTTCTAGTGTAGTCTCTGTATCCTGCAGCTTTTGTTGGGTGTCAATCAGTTCCTTATATAAGGTCATTAGCAGTGCGGTGACATCCTTTTCTCGTCTCTGTTGGGCAACTTCATCTGTTTGGGGATGTAGAGTTGGTGGGATCTTCATTTTCTTCTTGATTGCAGCTACATCTGCATCCCTTAGTTTAAGGACCTCCTGTATGGCCTTAACATCATTGGGATCATGCCCAAACTCTATAATTATTTCTTCCAATGCCTTGATTCTATTATCTTTGGCTTGAGAGGATGCCCTCTCCAACTCAAGCTGTGCTGCTGTGTTGTTTAAGCTATTTTGCAGCCTGTAGTTTATCAAGGTCTTGTCTGCCAGGGTGGCATAGACCATCTCACCCGTCTGCTTGTGGAGCTCGATCTGGTCCATGGGGTGGATGTCCTTTGCAAGGACTTCTAAGTTTGTCCTTATATAATCAGCAGTTGTTTGAGGTTGTTGCACTGTAGGGGCAAAATGGCTCATTGTCATCTTGCCTTCTTGCACATCAAAGGCAACCATTAGTCTTTGTTGGTTTGGAGGGGCCAGTTCAACAAATGATTATAGAGCCTGATTTTGATTGGCTCACTTCTCCTCTTGGCGTCCTTAAACTGCTCCTTTATGCCTGCAGCTGTATTTTTGTCTTGTCCTGAGGAGCTGACCTCCCCAAGTGCTGCCCTATCTTGCTCTTGATGCAATGAGCTGGAAGAGGTCTCAAGGCTTTGCATTTCTTCTTCTGAGAATGGATTGAGCCTCTGCCTTTTATCCGGTCCTTCTGTGAGAGGGGTCTCCCTCTCCCTTTTCCTGCTGGTGTCCTCCTTTGAGGGGTTTGGAGGACAGAAGAGTCCACCCTAGAGTCCTGTCTAGGAGGCGCCACGCTGGTTGTCTTTTCTTGGGTGGCTGCCTGGCCTTATCCTTTTTGTGTCTCCTGATCCTGTTGATCAGTTTGCTGCTGCTGATGGCCCTGTTGGCCCTCTTTTTCCTGTTGGCCCTCGGCTTCCTGCATTTCTATGTCCTTTCCCTTGCTTTGATCTTGAGTTGAGGTCTGTGCTGCCTTTTGAAATGTTGCAGAAGAGGAGGCTAGTGCTGTTATGTGAGAGCTTGTTAGAGCTGGCACCTGAGAAGGACATTCCAAGTCAGCCATTTTCAATAAATGTCTCCTAGCCCTCTCAACTAGCTCTTCTTGAGACACAGGCTCTATCAAGGTGTTTTTCTTCCATTTTGGCTGGTTTGCATGTCTTGATACGAGGAGCATGCTATCATGCTCATAGTTGGAGAGTTTGTATTTTAGTCTCCTCTTTGATATAAAGCCATTGGGGTCATATGGTTTCCAAAGGAAGCTTTGTGTTAGGCCAAGGCCTTCCAATATCCTTTCTGCCTCTTTCCACCCTTCTCTTTTGTTCAGAACAAAATGCCCCAGCTGGTTTTTTACTTTGAGTTGTGCCTTCTTGCCTCTCCCTGTAAAGTGGATTTGATCGGCATTGTCGAATTGTCTGAAGTATTCCAGGGCAAAGAGCCTCATGGGCACAAACCTGGGCAGCCTGAAAGGCCGCAGCTCACAACCATATATTCTAATCACTGTGTGATGCTGGTAGAAATACCAGTCTCCTATGCCATAGGCCGTGGACAACTGTAGAATTCTCTGCATTTCATCAGAGAGTCTTGGGGGAGGTTCTGTCATAAGTAGAGATAAGGCCGGATGGATAAACAGATCTATGAACTCACAATATGTATAGGGTGAGTAAAACTGGATATGGAATATTGAGCTCCAATATACAACGGACCTTGGGTTTCCTGCTGCATCAGTTCTCTTGATTTCAAAAGAGAATTTTTCATGTTGGTGATATAGAATAAGATGATAAATATAAGAGGTGTATCTGAACACTCTCTCCCTGGACAGGTGCAAGAATTGCTCATGGATTTTGCCAGAAATGTATGTGGCATAGTCATAGCAGATGGGGGCCTTACCAGGAGAAAACATTGTCATCATGACTAGCACAGTTTCCTCTATAAATTCCATTGACTTGTACCCCAGTACTGAGCTTATCATATAGGCTAGGTCCAGGCCAAGTTGATTCAAGTAGCCATCAAAAATAGGAGGGTGTAGCACTGTGTCTAATTTCCGAATGAATAGTTGGTTCAGCTTCAGGATCTCTGCCTCTGTGAGTATCTTAGACCCTTGATTGATTAGGTCCAGCAGGGATAAAGGGACCAATTTCTTGTGAGTTTTGAACTGAACCATATCCCTGATGGCTTGAGGGGTGGTATAGAATACAACTTCACCCTGGGGATTTCCATTACAGCTCTCTGTGATGGATCATAACAACTGGCACATAGATAGATGAGGTCAGGGAATTGTCTGACTTGAGGCATTTTAAAGGTTGGCAGAGAAGACTCCCAAATTCCTAGGATATCTGTCCCATCTCTGTGCCTAGCCCTGAATTCATTTAGCAGGTGAATGTGAAATGTACATTTGGAGGGGGATTCTTCTGAGATCTGGTAGTCTAAATCTGCAAGGTCCTGCCAGTCCAGCTCTCTCTGAGGAGCATTTAGGGGAGTGACATTGAGGGCCGCTGATCCTGCAGGGGCAGCCATGTTTGCCTCAAGTATTTCTTGAAACGCTGGGTTTGTCAATTAAACTGGTAAAATTGAGGGGGGTAGCAACCAGCAAGGTTGGTGCACAGACAAATACACTTAGTGTTTGAATTCTCTGAGGAGGCCTTTACACATTTGACAGGATTTCCTTGACACTTTGGGAGCAATGCAGTGAGTTCACGATTGCGCGAACTGGGCAGGGTTTTACCAGAAATTACAGTCTAAATGAGGTGTCCGCCACTGTTTTTCAACTCTGAACTGTCGAATAGTGGTAGGTTACAGCTGGTTTTCCGGTGAATTTTCAATCCTATGGCTTCCTGTGGTGGATTTTACAAGAAATTGAGAAAAAACCAGTTCGAGGGAGGATGAAGACTCAAATACCTGTTTGACCGTAGCTTGAGGTGAGGTTGCAGTTGGGTTAGCTGTCTGAGCTTTGCAAATGGTCGCAGGGTGGCTGGTGGCGCAGGTGTCATGGAGTTCATGCAGATGGCGAAACAGCGCTTTCTCGAGAAAAACAGTGAAATTGGCGAAAAAACGGTAAAATATGGCTTTATAGTCATTTGGCGCGCTTTTCTGGATGACGTCAGCATGACGTCAGCATGGGGGCCCGGGTTGGATGACGTCAGCAGGACGTCATCGGGTGACGTGGCGGTCAACGACCGGTCCAGGGGGGCGATGAAGTGGCGACCACGTGGGTGAATGACGGACGAGGTGGGCAGACGTGGTGGTGACGTGCATGGCAGCAGGGCGCGGACGTGGGCGAGACAGGGGTCGCAATATCGGAACCGGCCCTGTACGGTGAAAAAATTGTCAGACGTTGCTCCGATGCGATTTGGGAGTGACAAGTGTCCTCGCGTGACGCTCGCCTGACACAAGCGTCTGACAGATATCGGAAGGTATCTGTCAGACATGTAGGGTCCTCCGATATTCATGTGGGCCGTCGATCTGGAGGCGCGCGATCCAACGGCTGTCGGGCGCTCAACTTTCGCGAACTGTAACTCCTGCTTTCATTAACTTGCGGACGTCGGGATCGCCCGAAGACACTGTGCGCCATCGATCTGAGATAGGTGCCATCTAACGGCTGTCGGGCGGGCAATCTGCACGATCTGTAACTGTGCCTGGGCGGGCAATAAACAATGATTTTTTCTTTGCAAACGTGGCGGCGGGACCCTCCATGCGCTAATTGCTCTTTGAATGATTTTCAATGGTTTCACTTACCAAAATAATTCGGTCCGCCAACCTTAGGAAAACATGCAATTTGAGGGTTTTCTATGGGGCTTGGGCATAAATCTTTATGAAGGCCGAGACTATAGGGAATGGGGTCAAATGGCTTTTTATGCAACATGAAAGGGTAAATAAGCTCCCGACCTTAGGATAAGGCGGGGGAAGGATGATTTCACAATATTTTTCCTCCCTTGGGTGCTTTCATGGGTTTAAAAGGTATTTCAAGGTTTTTTCAAGGCTTTTCAAGGTAAAAATGGAGCTTTTGGGTAGGGAAACTAGTGGATATGGAGCAAAGGTGGAACATGGGTTCTTGACCTTAGCCAGGAGCTAATCCAATTCCCAGGGAGCGAACATTATGGCTATAGTGCCCGGGAGGGGATATTTATGCATTGTGGGGTTTATACACCATGGTGTTTATAATACATAGGGATAGTGGGGTATAGGGAGCTAAGTAATAGAATTAGTTGTTAATATGGAGGGAACATGTGGATGAGGGCTAGTTCAACCAGGTTTTCTTTGAAAATAACTTGAAATCAGGAGTAGATCAAAATGAAAAGATTTTTGCACAAGAAATGTGGCTTTTAAAGCCATAAGAATGTAACAAAGATATAAACTTTT
>APFE031267219.1:2147-35579 GCA_000404065.3 Pinus taeda
CAATGACTCGGCCGAGTCATGGCTAACTCGACCGTCCGAACCGATTCACCCACCGTTTCATTGTGGAGGCTAATGACCCGGATCAACCCGGCCGAGTCAATGTTGGCTCGGCCGTTTTTTAAAACAGTGATATGAACCACCTCCGAGATTTTTTCCAATAATCTCCACATATTTCCATAGAGGAGATTTTGGGTCTGTTTTGATGATTTCCTCTTCACTCTACTCATGGTGTGATGGTTCCATAATGATAATGGTCTATGTGTTATTGCATATAAAGTTCAAACTATAATATATTATCAATAAACAATTAAAAATTAAAATACACAATTAAAATACATAAAAATTAAAATTCATAAAAATTTCAAAAATATTTTTTTAAGTCATTAACAACGCATAGATATCTAAACGAAATTTTTTTATTTTTACTAGTTGATTTTAATTTTACCCAAACCCTAAACGAATACTTAAACCGATTTTTTAATTTTAGCTGTGATATCTAAAGACTAAAACCCATAATACATGTAACAACTCAATGGCAACTCTACTAAGGCCTATTAAAATACACAATACCCATAATACATAAAAATTACTTTTACCTATAACAGGTCTGAGTCATGCTGCTTTCTATGTGTTTCTTTGTGCCCACCCGAAAACCTTGTGCCCATGCTCCTTTCTACGTGTTGCTTTGTGCCCACCCGACAACCTTGTGCCCACTTCTGACGAACTTGTGGGTTCCTTGTGACTTGCTTTGTCGCTGTGGCGCAGGGGCCTGGGGGTGAATAATCCAAGCAGAGTTCCTCGCGTTACTCACGTTGCTCTGTCCTGTCGTTGTATGAATCAAGACCGTTGACAAAGTTGTGGAATAGTCCAAGAAAGGGGACCACACTTTAACCAAGTCAAAAACCTAAAGGGAAAATTCCGATTTGTTTTTCATGTTCACTTGAAATCCATAGGATCCAGCTACCTAACTCGGGATCCGTTTCCTCAGCCTGGGATCTGTTTCCTGAAAATTTGGATTCACAAACTAGCTGTATTTTACACATATCTAGGCAGATCCGGATCAGATCCGTGGATCTTGGCCCTCCTTATGTTGGATTCGACAACTTAGCTAAAAGCCCTAAAAATAATAAAATATGTGATTACAAGTTTAGTAGGTCACAAGTCGACCTAAAAAAATAGCCATTTGAATGAATAAACATAAAAAAGCCTCTTTTAACCCACATGTGTGAGCTGAAAGGCCTCTAAGGGTGACATCGTCTTGTCAAAGTGCATGTCTACATCAAAATATGCCATGGATGAGTAAAAAGGGTGTTCCTCACCAAAAACCACATCTCCTCATGAAAAGGTGATCAATCATCAAGTAAGGGCTCCCTTAACAAGACGTCATCATGAACCAAGCCCAAATCATCAATCCAATCGATATAAAGCGAATATCACAAGACCAGGGTATGATCATCATCTAGAAAGCATACTATCCCCTAGAGAGGGATCTCAAGTCATCATCATCATCAAATCAACTTAGAAATAGGGCAATGCCCACCAAGAAAGTGCAATGCCAACATGGGAGTGTTTTGTGGTCTTTGGGGTACATCAGCGCTCCAATGTACAGGTACAACATTTCAAACTCTGGAGGGAGCAATGTTATTAGATTTGGACCAAAACCAGTGGAGTTGGCCAGTCTGATTGTTTTGCTACTTGTTGTCGCTCAAATTGTATAGGCAAGGTGTGACGATGATTAGGGTGGGGGTTGTCACTCTGATTTCCGCCCTCTCTGTTCTAGCTGTCTCCCTATGGCAGGTTATGGGGGCTAGTCCCTATGAAATGTGAAGATGCAAGACTTGTTGGCAACTGACAAGTTCGGGAGACATAACAGAATGGCTTAGTAACTTGGTTAATTTAGCAAGCTTAATGATTAGATTAGATTATCTTGAAAGACTAGTGCCTTAATGGAGTCAAATACTTGCTTTATACAAATTATTTACCAGGTAATCGGATGAACAGTTGTTTCCTTAGGATGCTTCACTATCTTAAATGAGATGCAACTCCTAAAATCTAAGTGAGATGCATAATCTTGGTTTATTTTAAATTATATGCCTACTTAAGTGAATCCTTCCTCTCAACTATTTTGAAGCTAGTCTCTAGAGTAGGTTGTGAGAGAGAAACACGGGGAAAGATAGCTGAGGCTATATTAATGATACCTCCCCTGGGGTCCTAACCACTCGATGCCTCTGGCGCTGCAGAGAGAGTGGCTTTGACGACTGCAAGGTAACCGTGTTAACCACTAAAGAGGGTCTAGACTTCGTATGCTGGGTGAGAAAGGTGGTCCTATCTATCTATCAACCAGGCTAATGTTTGGAGGTAAATTTTAGAGATGCACTTCTACCCTGTAATGAAAATGCAATTTTGATGTTAAGATTAGATTCAATGAGATCATAAAATACTTAAATGCTCCAGTATGTCAATATTAGACCATTTTGAAGTTAAGATGCTCACAATGTTACTTCCCAACAAGATTAGCAAATGAATGGAGCACTTTTGAAAACACCTAATCCCAATGAAACAAGATAAGCAATATCAATTATCCAAGATGCTTATTAGACTCCTTCAATGATTAAGAGCACAATAATGAGAGCAATATCTTCTTATGTTGATGTTACTTAGCAATTAGGAACACGATCTTCTTATTACTTCTGAGCCAATTAGATAAGAGAGTCTTGCATTTCTCTTATGCACTATTAGCATCAATCATCAATAAACACAAGGAGAGATGAGATTGCTAACAGTGATGTGCAACAAGGAAAGCTAATAATGAAATGCAAGAGAGAAAAAATATGCAATCCAACTAGGTTTCTAACCCATGCAAGTATGAGAGATGCGATTATGAAAAGTGCAATTAGTGAAGAAATGAGAGACAGAGACAGTTAGTAACAAGGCTAGCAACCGATGTAATCAGCCAATTCTCTTATGGCTACCTACTGCCAATAAATGCACAACAATCACTTCAAAAAATGAGCCACACTTCAAGTATGTCACTGCCACCAAGAATGAGCTCACTGTAGCTTATTGAATCAGTCAATATCAGTCTACTGCAATTCAAAATCAGCCTACAGGAGCTTATTGCTAATTGATATCAGCCTACTGGAGTTTAGATCAATTACCAAATGCAAGGAATAATATTTGCTGCATAATGACCAATTCTGAAACTAGAAACAATGTATCAGTTCTTAATCAACCTTCAAATCTTTCACAAAATGCAAACAATCATACCTAAATTCAATGACCAAATCAAGTATTGAATGCAGGGCAAAGATACAATAAAATACCACTGCTGTAGATTCAAATCAGACTTCAATAGCTTGTATGTTAGTCACCAAATGATGAAGACAGGCAAACTAATGACCAAGGCTTAATTTTAATGCCAAATGTAATGTGAAGATACCACTGTAGAGTGATATCAGAACTCTGCAATAGTTATATCAGACTTCCAACAATGAAATCAAGTCACCCAAATATGCATGCAATTTTAACCAAACACTTATAGCTATTCTTGAGATTGTTGTGTGCTATTTTGGACTAGTTAGGGCTTACTAATGTTATTCTTCTTGAGATTAGGCACTGTAGAAAATGAGATCAGTCACCTTGTGGCAAGAGTTGTTCACCAAAAATGCATGAAACCAAGACCAAAATACTTATGATTATTATTTGTCGCTGTGTGATGTATTCAGAGTGTTTTTTAGGGCTGATTATGAGACATTCTCTTGAGATTAGAGTCTGCAACAACTACTTCAGATCTGTAATGTCAAACAGTCAACCAACAGGCTAGAGCTGGAGAGGAGCAAGGCCTTGAAAGCATACAACCTAGTGCTCAAAAGTAAAAAGACCAGAATGCAGGCCCGAACCTGCAATATACATACCACAAACAAGCTTTTGAAATCCTCACGTTAGACCTGTAATCACAAAGGTTAGCCCAGAATTGACATATGAAAAGAATTTGTGCCACAAGTGCTTGTTGCCTGGGCTAGAGAGGGCTCTAGGGGCAAAGAGTGATGGGGAGCGAGTATCCAAACCGTCACGCCTTTTTTGCTAGGTCTGCAAAAAAAAAGAAAAAATTAGCATAAAAGCCTGCAAACGCAAATGTATTAACCCAGATTTGATGATTCAGTGATTTGGTGAATTCTCAAGGTAAAAACCCTCTAAATTTTTTTTTACCAAGCCTGCAAACACAAGGAATCAGTCCAAATCCAACTGAAATGAGCTTGAAAATGACTTAATGTGCTTGCGGCTAGGGTCACCAAAGGCATTTCAGACCTGCAGTCAAGGAAAAAGGATGTTAAAATGGCCCTAAAACCCTAGCCGTCTAGGGTTTTTAGGGGCTGAAGCTTCTAAGAATTAGTTTTTTCTTTGGTGTAATTAGGCACAGAATGATGAATCAAAACCCTTAAAGGCCTCGGAAAGCCCAAAAACACTAGCAGCCTTGTTTAGATGTCCTTCAAAAGATGGTAAATTTTAGGCCCAAAACCCTAGACGTCTAGGGTTTTAAAGCCTTCAGATCTAAAAAAATCCACCTGGAAATTTAACCCAAAAAACCCTAGACCTTTTTTTTTGCAAATAAAATTAAATCTGAAAATCCCATGTGGTTAGTACATACGAAAGGAAAAACTAAAATATAAATAGAAGGGTTAGCATAAATAATTTACAAAATTTATTAAATTACAAGGGCCCAAAAAATTATTCACAAATCTAAATTACAAGCTCTGATTAGCAAATTAATTCTTTTTTAGCCCAAGGTCAAATAGTTTTGAATTTTTTTTAGATAAATTGCGGTGGATGAGTAATTTCGAAAGATAGATTGGCCAAAAACCCTTCTGCAGAAATAATTCACTACAACGAAAGCTTAGAGCCCAAACAATGTTGGCTCTTCCCCACAGTTTGTGAACTTGGAGCCCAAGGGCTAGCATACCTGTAAATCTCTACAAAAATTTGTCAAGATAAACTGTTAATTCATATGGTGAATCAGATCACCTTAGATAGCTCGTACCAATACAATGTTCTTATCACTGACAAATGAAATAACAATTAAAATTTATTTAGCACAATATAGGATAAACATTGTTATGTAAAAATTAGTTAGATTAGGTTTATTATTTAATTTTAAGTTAAATTAGACGAAAGGGCACGATCATAAGATCATGCCCTTTCCCCAAAGGGTGTCCATGGCGGTATATAAGCCAGGAACCCCATTTGTAATCATCATGATCTGTAATCTTGTCTTTTAATAAAATATTTATATAATTAAATCTGTTGTCAAGAAATTTCTGTTCCATTTGGTATCGGAACTTGTTCAGTTCTCTGGCAAGATGCTGCACAGAAGAAGTATCATCCCTCGCCGTCCTCCGTTTTCCCTCCACGCTGCTATCTCTGCTGCCATCCTTCCTGTAGTCTTTGCGCAGGCCGCACACCATTTCCGTCGCCTACCCCCTGTTCTAAACCACGATTCAGTGGTTTCCGTCGTAACGGTTCAGTCATTGTGACGGTTCATGTGACTGTTCGTGCTGTTGTGGGTAGAGATATAAATGTTTATATCAGCAAAATATATATATAACGATTAATTTGTATATACTATATAATATATATTTATAATATAATTATATATATATATAAATATTAATATCATATATATATCTATATAAAATAATTATAATATATATATTATAGATATATATATATATATAATTATATTATATTATTATATATATATTATATATATATATATTATATAAATATTATATAATATATTATAATTAATTATATATATATTTTTTTTTTTTTTCTCCCATGGAAAAAGTCGTAATTTTTATTGATTTGAAGAAATTACATTTTGTAGATGCTGATGCATATGCATATGGAGGTAGTTGCCTAACGAGTTCATAAAATTATGATAAAAAAGAAAGCTGTTATGTCTCCACGCAGGGAGTCTGCTATCTAGTATACTGTGTCTATATCTGCTTGCTAACATAGAGTGAGCAAGATCAATATTATATCCATCTCTTCGCAGAGAGAAAATGACTTAAAGTATCATAATCTAGCTTGTACCAGTATCAAAAAAGAGTAAATATGTGCAATATATACAAGGATAATCAAAATATATATGGGGCTTATAGCCTGTTAACTCTAAGATCATCAAAAGGTCTATGGTAGTGCTGGTAAAAGACCCCATCAATCTGCTCCTGTATCAACCAGTCGTTCCCTTGTCTAAGCGCTGCCGCTTTGGATAGATGATCTGCTTCTGTGTTAAGTTCCCTGTAAATGTGTCGACAGACGAAGGAGTCAAATGATGTTATCAATCTTTTAGCTTCATCTAATATATGCCTCAATGTAAATGCATTGCAGTGTGATGCATCATTCAACCAATTGCATACGATTTTAGAATCACCAAACAGCTGAAGATGTCTGCATTGTTTTTCCAATGCAAAATGTATGTGTTTTGCTGTGCAGAGTTCAACAAAGTTATTAGTTCCCCTGCCTAAGTTAATCTGGATCTTAAAGCAATGATTATCATTAAGGTGAAGGATGGCACCACCCCCACAACCAGCCTCCTGCGCAGAGCCATCAAAATATGCCCAGGGCTTAGATTTGTCAATGATTTTAGGAATGATGGTGCGGGGAGGGGTGTTGGGGTCGTCTTCAGGAAGAAGGTCGAAGTCTGCAATGGTATGGAGCAATATGGTAGGCCATTGGGGGGATCTGTGATTGAAGATAGCTTGATTCCGGGCAATCCATAATGACCAACAGACAAGCAGAGGTAAGTTTTTGGATTTGCCATTGTGATTTAGACACCATGTATTCCAGGCATCCATAACATTGTGCCCATTCCAGTTATTTAAGGGAGGATAGTGAGCAATGATGGAATTCCAATATTCTTTGGCTGTGGCGCAATTTAGAAAAAGATGTTATGTGCTTTCTTCATCGTTTCGGCACAAGTGGCACCAGAATGGGCCATGAAACGATCTTTTCATCAGGTTAGTCCCAGTGGGTATCTTGTCAAAAAGGATGTTCCACATCAGTAACCGAGAGCGGGGGGCCGCCTTGAGTTTCCTTAGTTGTTTCCAAGTCGGAAGTATATTCTGGGGCTTGTGGGGTTCCATAAGTCTAATATAACCTTGTTTCGGAGAATATACACCGTGTTTGGCAAAAGCCCATATGATCTCATCTGGTCCTTTAGTGAGACGGATGTGTGCCTGGGTAAGGGCATTCGTATAGTCCTGCCAATCCTGCTGCCACTGTACAGGGATGTCCAAATCCCGAGTCGTTTTCCATGCCTGTTGAAGAAAAGAAGAGTTGATATGGTCACCAATGTGTTTGATGTGGGTGATACCCCTGCTGTGTAAATGCCTTATTAAGTCTGCTGGTAATCTGTGGGCATTACCACAACTTACCCAAGGATCCAAGCCGATACGCACAGCATTGCCCTCCTTAATACGCCACGTAATACCATCCCGCAGTAGGGGTAGTGCACTGATGACTGCTTTCCATATATTGGAGATGTTGTTCCTCGTTCCATGCTGTTGTCTGATCCAGTCCATCAAATTCATGGGCCAGATATATTTCATTTGAACTACACGAGACCAGAGACTGTTACCGGTGATAAGCTGCCAACCGAGCTTGGCCGCCAGTGCTTTGGAGAATAGATCCAGCCTCTTGATGCCCCATCCTCCCCAACTCTTGGGTTTTGCTATAGTGTCCCATTTGACCAAGGCGAAAAGCTTGCCCGATTGATTACCTTTCCATAAGAATCTGCAGCATATACTTTGTAGTATGTTTAATATGCCTTTCGGTATCCAAGCCAGGGTCATCCAATAGACTGGAGTGGCTTCTATCACGGCTTTGATGAGGATTAGCCTGCCAGCACGAGATAGATATTTATGATACCATACTTGAAGTCTCTTTTCTACTTTCGCAATGAGCCATGTCCAGTCCGCTATCCTGTAACCAAGAGGCTTTAATCTAAAGCCCAGGTATTTTATCCCATCTGCCAGATTCAAAGAGGTGAATGGAAAATGCTGTGAAGTATATAAAATCTCATGCTGGGAGCAGCCCACCGAAGTAATCGAGGATTTACTATTATTTATTAACATCCCAGTAGCCTGTTGGAAAAGATTGAAGGTGTTCTGGAGGGTCGTAGTGTCCCCAATGCTACCATTTAAGAAAATGAGTATGTCATCAACAAACAATAGGTGAGTGGGAAAAAATTCTCTGATATCGTGATGCTTGTCAGATGATTCCTCTCACGAGCAGATGTAATGGTCCTACTTAATCCTTCCATGATAAGTAAAAAAAGTAAGGGTGAGAGTGGACATCCCTACCTGAGTCCTCTCTCCGAATTGAAGAAAGATGTAGCTTCCCCATTGAGTAACACACTGTAAGATACATCAGTTATACAACCCATAATCCATTTAATAAATTCATAAGGAAATCCTAGATGGATTAGCAAAAGTCTGATATAAAGCCAGTTTACTCTATCAAAAGCCTTTGAGAGGTCTACCTTCAGAATCATACCCTTATGTTTTTTAATCTGCAAGGTGTGGAGGAGTTCTTGCGCAGTGGCAATGGCTTCATGGATCTGTCGGTGATGAAGGAAAGCAAACTGTTCAGATGATATGTGTCGAGGGAGAATAGGCTTCAGGCGATTAGCAATTATCTTAGAAATAATCTTGTATAGGCAGTTACAAAGGGAAATGGGGAGGAAATCGTTGTAGGAGGAGGGATGATCAGATTTCGGAATAAGGGCAATGAAGGTAGATTTAATGGCCGGGGATATCCTGCCACTCCTGCAATTTTCCACTATCTTGAGTAGGTCTTCCCCCAGAATTTCAAAGAATGCAATGTAGAACTCAATGGTCCACCCATCCGGGCCAGGGCTCTTGTCTTTCTTGAACCATTTTAGTGTTGCCTCTAGCTCTTCCATCGATACTTCCATCAATAGATCTCCTATGTCTTCTTGTTGTACGAATCTAGGGAAGTGTTCAGCAACCCACATGATTACCATGATATTCGCAACTCTAGGTGCCTTATATATGCTCCTGAAATGTTCAATGGCTAATCTAGCCAGATCCCTCTGGGACGATACTAAGAGCCCCTGCTCATTGCTCAATTCCCAAATGGTATTAATTGCTTTTCGTCCATTGGCAAATTTATGAAAGAACTTAGTGTTGTCGTCTCCTTTGATGAGCCAAATCGCCCTACTCCTGAGCCTCCAACTCTCTTCCCTCTCCTTTAGGATCTGAGAGCGCTTCTTAATGTGAGAGGTGTAAAGTTCTTTACTCTCAATCGTAGGGAAGGTGCCATCTGAGATGTCCTCATGCGCTGCAATAGCACTCTCTACCTCCCTCAGAAATTTGTCATCATTTATACGCTTCTGATGAGCCCAAATTTTAGAGGCCCTCTTTAGTTCAGTCAATTTCCTTATGAAACCTTTAGCATGATCCTCACTGTCCAGTATGGGGTTGGTCTGCCAGTAATTAGTGACCATCTGTATATACGAAGGGTCTTTGAGCCAAGAGGCATTGAATTTGAAGGGGATCCTGATCTTCTGATTCACATCGGCCAATTCCATAAATATTGGGCGTTGGTCTAAAATGCCTCCAGTACCAACCCATTGTCGAATGCAGGGGAGATTGCTTAGGAAAGCTTCCTTGATGAGAAATCTGTCAAGCCTTCTGGCAAGACTGTGGTTACCACTGCGATTATTAGTCCAAGTATACTGAATCCTGGCAGATGGAATGTCCACCCACTGATGTTCCTCGAGTAGGGAAGAGATGGTATATGATAAGCTGTCGACTTGGGCCGAGTGACCCCAAGATTCACTGAAGCCCAAAGAAAAGTTTAAGTCCCCTCCTAGTATAATGTTATCCACCTAAAGAAGGCCAGAGTCCAGAAAAGTTCTCCAGAAGTTAGCCCTGTCTACACAAGGACCATAAACATTCATAATACGTATTTCCATCTCAAGAGGGTGGGCAAATATATCCATGCTGATGAAGCCCCTACCTCCCCAAATGTTCCTAATCTCTAGAGCTTTGTTACATATCCCAATAGCAGAACCCTCAGAGCTCCCAGACGCATCCAGAGCATGGAAGGTCCAATTAGGCAGCCAAGAATTAAGAGTGTGAATAAGGGGATTAGCCAAGCAAAGCGTTTCTTGTAAAAATATAATGTCTGCCTGGGATGAAGTGAGCAGCCTTCTGAGAGCTGGTTTTTTGGGCTGACTAGCAAAATCTCTGCAATTGAAAGAGATAATCTTCATGAGGGATGAGCCTGCGGGCCATTCCTAGCTCTAAGGGCCCTGAAGATGGTTTGTTGTCGCCCAAGGGCAACGTCTTCTCCTGTTGTGTGTCTAGCTAGAGAGCCAAGAGGGTCGGTCCCTTGTGGTCTTAAGAGAGACAGGGATAGCCTCAGGGTCCAGACCAATCGCATCATCACTTTTATCCCTCGATCTGGAACGGCGGGAATACCGGGGGGAAGCGGAGGGGGAGGGCAAGGCGCAGGAGGGGGGAGGAAGATGACAGAGATGGATTACAGGGGGAGGAGAAAGGTGAGGGGAAAGGAAGGGAACAAAAAAGGGAGGGGGGAGAGACGAGTCCCTGGGATCTGAATCCACCCACAGAGGTAAAGAGCGATGATAAAGGGGGAGATGTGCAAATGCTAGTATGAGATGCAGAAACATCAGATATGCCCAACACAGGAGAAGAGAGAGATGAAGATGAAAGTAACATACCCGGGTCCGAGCTGATCTCCTGAATAGGACCGGTGCTAGCTGGAGGAGGTGGCGATGGCTGGTTTGTAGCTGAGGGATCCTTGACCGCGCCCGCTTTATCAGGGGTACCTTGGGGATCCCCTATATCCTTATCACGCCCCTCCAGTACCGGATCTTTATCTTGTCGGGAGGGGTATCCCATGGGGTATTCAGGATCCCTGTTCTTCTGAAGGAGAGGGCAATCCCTGCATAAATGTCCCACTTTGTGGCATCTGCGACAGCGGTACGGGATGCCTTCATAGTGGATGATCTGTTTGCGGGATGTGTCCCTTCATTGTATAGTAATGAACTCTTGTAAGCCTCCCCTGGTACCCAAATTGATGAGGATCCGAGCATAAGCCATCATGCTTGTGAGCTGGTAGGACTTATCATACTCCATATAGGTACCAATCACATTGCCAATCCGCCGGAAGATGTCTTCAGACCAGTATTGAAGGGGAAGTCCTAGTAGCCGAATCCAAACAGGTCCGATGCCTATCTGCTCTGTCTCTGGATCAAAAAGGGGCGTCCATCACTTGAGGAGAACTGGGACATGTTCAAAATGCCAATAAGAGGACAATACCCAATTGGTATGGTCGGCATGAGCGAATCTCAAGGCAAACCATCCCCTCACAAAAGTTTGCATGAAGGGGATGTCGACCAGATGGTGACCCATACCTCGGATGCCCAAGTTTTTAGGGGAGCAACCGTGTAATTCCGTCCTCTGATGCGCCCGACCAGGACCCTGTCGGCGAAGTCCATAGTCTCACCCCACTGAATGTCCTCTTCTAATCTGAGAAAGATGTCGTCGGCCTTGGACTTGTAACACTTGTGCTTCTTTTTAGGTCTTGGAGGAGGCGGATGAGGATGAACACGGCTCGAAAAAGGGTCAGACGCAGCCGGGGGAGGGTTAGGGTTAGACGAGGGAGGGTTAGGGATGCCCATAAAAACAGAGAAGGAACCGACAAGAGGAGGAACGGCCGTAAAGCTGCCGGATGGAGGGGCGATGGAGCCTTGTGGGGTAAAACCGGCCGAAGCTATGGGGATCGATGGGGGAAAATACGACTGGGATAGAGCTCCAGGTGCATGGAGGTCCAAACCAGGGTTAGGGTTCAAGCAGCTAGAAACGAAACCAAGGGTTGCCGGGGAGTGAGGGGGGGTAGAAAGCGTTGGCCAGGTAGGAGGGTCATCCGGGAGAACCACCGGTAGAGTCCGTGCCGGTTCCGCAAAGGAATATGAAGAATAACTACTGGTGAGGCCAGAATTGTACATACCTTCCGATGTGGAGAAAGAGGAGCGCCAGATGGAAACCCCCTCCAGCGGGTCTTCTGAGTAATCAACGGCTTCAAGTTCATCCATGACGACAGCTGCTTCTTGGAACGACGGACACCTCGGTTAGCTGGAATAACGGAGCATAAACAGTGTGCAGGGAAACAGACAGACTACAGCAGGTAGCGCAAGCTGTAGACGGGTAAACGACCGGAAGGTAACAAAACAGTTAATATGCCCCCCGAGGTCCCGACAGGTCAACCAACGCGCTGAAGGAGGGAGGCGAAGATCGGTTTACGGTAGCGGACGACGTAAGATGCAGGTTACCGGAGGTCAAACATGGTTACTGTGACCTGCAGTAACCAGAAACCCTAACCCAAACCCTCACGCGCCATCAGCCTCACAAACCTTTTTCACATGTGTTAATTATATATATATATATATATTATATATATATATATATATATATATATGTATTATACTATATAATATAATTATATATATATAATATAAATAATTATATAATTATATATATATATATATATACAATTATATATATATATATAAAATTGTATATATATATAATTATATATATATTATATATATATATATTAATTAATTATAATTATATATATATATATATATATATATATATAAGTTATATATATATATAACGTGAATTTAATTTAAAAAAAAAACCTTACGTCATATAATTTAAATTAATCTATAAAAAAAAAAGATTTATTTAAGCTGGCAGATAAATACACGCCCCCGCAAACCCGCTCGATGTCGACAATGACAATGGCAGATTTCCAAAAAATATTGTTGGACTTGGAGCATAAGATAAATCACAACCTTAGACCTTAAAGTTAAAAGGACACATAAAGAAGAACAACGTAGTGGTTCTCATCGACTCTGGTAGCACACACAATTTTTTAGATGCAACCGTGGCAAAGAGACTCAATATTTTTTCATTTCCCTTACCAAACATGAAGGTGATGGTAGTTGACGGTAAGAAGATTGAAAAGGTGGGGAAATGCCATAAGGTTAAATTGCAGATTCAACACTTTAGTTTAGAGTCTCCGTTTTTCACAGTACCATTAGGAGGAGTAGACGTAGTCTTAGGTATCTAGTGGCTACGAACTTTAGGTACTTATGCCGCCAACCACCAAGTAAAATTTATAAAATTCAAATGGGGAGGTCAAAAGTAGAAATTACACGGATTCCAAGCACCAGAAAATCAAATTGTATCATCATCACAAATGATGAAGATGATTTGAAAGGGAGCACCCACTTATGTAGTACAATGTCATCAGTTAGAAATGTTATCTGCAAATATGACCAGTGAAGAGTCACCAGAGATAGAAGATCTAATTAAGAAACATGAAAAAGTATTTCAAGACCTACCTATGAAGATGCCGCCTAATAGGGAAATTAAGCATACAATAGAAGTCAAGGCAGGATCAGACCCGATCAACATCAAGCCATACGGATATCCACATCACCAAAAAACAGAAATCGAGAGATTAATCCAAGACATCTTAAAGTGTGGAATCATCTCGAAAAGTAAAAGTCCTTACGTTGCTCTAGTGGTGTTGGTAAGGAAGAAAGATGGGTCATTCAGGCTATGTATTGACTATAGGGGATTAAACAAAATAACAATTAAAAACAAGTTCCCAATCCCCTTTATGGACGAAATGTTGGATGAGCTACATGGCACAAGGTATTTCTCAAAATTGGACTTAAGATCAGGCTACTATCAAATTAGAATCAGATTAGAGGACATACCAAAAATGACATTCCGAACACACGAAGGTCACTATGAATTTAAAGTAATGCCGTTTGGATTGACCAATGCACCAACAACATTTCAAGCAACTGTGGACGAGTTATTTCGCCCACATCTTAGAAAATTTGTATTAGTATTTTTTTACGATATTCTAATTTACAGTAAAACTTGGAAGGAGCACTTGCAATATTTGGACAAAGTTCTTACACTACTTAAAGAACACCAATTTTACACAAAAAAATCCAAATGCACCTTTGGAAAGGAAGAAGTAGAATAGCTTGGACACATTATATCCCATGAAGGCGTAAAGGTGGACCCTAACAAAATCAAAGCTATAAAAGAATGGACCAAACCTGCTAATATATCCAAGCTAAGAGGGTTCTTAGGTTTGACTGGATATTACCGAAGATTTATTAAAAACTATGCACATATAACTGCACCTCTAACAAATCTTTTAAAGAAAAATTCATTTCTATGGGATGAGGAAGCAGGAAGGTGTTTTGAAAAATTAAAAGAAATTATGTCTAATGCTCCCGTATTAGCAACACCAGATTTTTCTAAACCATTTATCATTGAGTGTGATGCTTCCGGTTTCCGTATAGGTGCAGTATTAATGCAACGAGGACATCCAATAGCTTTTGAAAGTAGGAAGCTCAACAAAAGAGAACGCCTCAAATCCACATACAACAAAGAAATGCTCACTATTATGCACGCACTAGCTAAGTGGAGGCAATATCTTTTGGGAAGTAAGTTTTCTATTCGAACAGACCATAACAATCTCCAACATCTCCTTCAACAAAAAACACTTTTCGAAGAACAACAAAAATGGATTGAAAAAATTGCCGCTTTTGACTTGGAAATACTACATAAAAGAGGTAAGGACAATGTAGTAGCAGATGCCTTATCCAGGAAAGATGAAGAACCAACACTCCTTGCAATTTCGGTTGTTGTCCTTGAGTGGCTTAACGAAATTCGAAGTGAGTATGCCAAGGATCTAGAAATAACGACAATAATCAATAACCTTACCAACAACTCAAAATTTGAGTGGAAGAATGATATCCTATGGTATAAGGGAAGAATCTATCTAAATACAAATTCCAAGTTTAAGTTTAAGATACTCAAGGAATTAC
Source organism: Pinus taeda (assembly GCA_000404065.3). Lineage (NCBI taxonomy): Eukaryota > Viridiplantae > Streptophyta > Pinopsida > Pinales > Pinaceae > Pinus > Pinus taeda. Next base: position 17,125 of record APFE031267219.1, read on the forward strand.
ATGACTCACCGTCAGCTGGACATGTAGGATTCTTTAAGACTTACTACAATGCACGTCAATCCTTCTTTTGGAAGGGAATGAATCGTGATATTCAGAAGTATGTAGCAGAATGCGACACATGTCAAAGGAATAAAAGTGAAAATATTACGACACCAGGATTACTTCACCCTTAAAACATTCCAAATCAGAAATGGGAAGAAATCTCTATGGACTTTATCGAAGGATTACCAATATCTGAAGGCAAGGACAAGATTTTCGTAGTAGTTGACAGACTCACCAAATATGCTCACTTTATGGCAATAAGGAAGTCATACTCAGTAAAAGAAATCGCTGAAATATTTTGCAAAAATATGTAAGTTACATGGTTTTCCGAAAGTCATCGTGAGTGATAGAGATGCCAAGTTCAAGGGTAATTTCTGGAAGGCATTGTTTAGCCATATAGGAACCTACCTAAATATGAGTTCCGCTTATCACCCTCAAACAGATGGCCAAACAGAGGTTGTCAATAAATGTTTGGAGGCCTACTTATGTTGCTACGTTACAGAAAAACAAAATAAGTGGTCTCAATGGTTACGTCTTGCTGAGTGGTGGTATAATTCCACTTATCATACATTAGCAAAAATGACGCCATTTCAAGCTCTATATGGGTATGAACCCTCGAAATGGAAAGATTTGGCTATTGTCCAGACAAATCTACATGCTGTTAAAGATCAACTAGAAGAAACCCAAAAAATCGTCCAAATATTAAAAGAAAACCTGAATAATGCAAGGAATCGTATGAAGCAACAAGCAGACTGTAACAAAACCGAAAGAGAGTTTGAAGTTGGAGAATGAGTATTTGTTAAGATCCAACCATACAAACAATTATCCTTAAAATAGAAAGGAAAAAACAAATTGGCACCAAAGTTTTATGGATCTTATCAGATCAACAAAAAGATTAGCCAAGTTGTGTATGGCTTAAGCCTTCCAGAGACAAGTCGTGTTCATAACGTCTTCCACGTATCTTGCCTTAAAAGGACACTAGGTAACAATCAAACAACACAAACAATGCTTCCATCCCTAGATGATGAGGGAAGAGTCATTTTAGAACCAGAAGGTATTTTGTCTACTAGAGAAAGAAAGCTTCGATATCATACTATCAAGAAATATCTGATCAAGTGGAAGGACTTACTCGAAGAAGAAGCTTCTTGGGAGAATGAAGCATTTTGTCAACAACATCTGTCATTACGTATGCTTTGAGGACAAAGCATTCTTTCGAGAGGAAGGCAATGTTATGTAAAAATTAGTTATATTAGGTTTATTATTTAATTTTCAGTTAAATTAGATGAAAGGGCACAATCATAAGATCATGCCCTTTCCCCAAAGGGTGTCCATGGCGGTTTATAAGCTAGGAACCCCATTTGTAATCATCATGATCTGTAATCTTGTCTTTTAATAAAATATTTAAATAATTAAGTCTGTTGTCAAGAAATTTCCGTTCCAAACACATAGCTAACACATACTAGAGATCAACAGATAGAAGAACACCATGAACTGAACCCCAAAGTCTTTCTATTATGATAAAAAATGTTCCCAATAGAGCAGTAGCTCAATACCAACATTACAAAATTTGCCCCATTTAAAGATATTCAATAGAAGCAAAATGACTTATATTTATAGAGAAATCCCTCCAAGTGGAAAATAATGGTAATTGGCTTGATACTTGTCAAAATAATCTTGACCGTTGAAAATAATTTTATCTTTTTTTAATCTTCGCCGTGGAATTTTTAATTTTGAGGAAAAATTCGAATTTTTCTTGAATTTCACTTTTAATTAATTCAAAAATTAATTTTTTGGATTAATTTCCTAAAAAAAAGACTTTGACTTAACCACCAAGGTACCAAGGGCTCAAATTTTCGTAAAGTATCTATTTTTCCCTTGGTGTGGGACCTCCAAAAACTAATTTTTCTTTGACCCACAATTTTTTTAATTATTTCCCACTTGGAGAGAAATTAATTTCTCTGTAATTATTTTTTGACTCAAAATTAATTAATATCTTGCTTAGGATTTTTATTTAATTAGCCAGAAAAATTAATGAATTGACATTAGAGGGGGTTAATATTTTTCCGCTTTCAATTATTTTTATTTTATCCATGGTGTCTAAGTATGAGGGACCATGCACTAAAATATTTTTAACATCAGATATTACAATTAATTCCACCCACAAAGGGGGAATACACCTTTACATATAATCCCTCATGACTTTATCCAATTTTGCGATTCAATATGATCTAGTATAGACCAAGTGGTTTGGAATAAAATAATTTAGCCAAATGTGCTTAAATTATTCTCAAACCACTTTTGCAAAGACTCGATATAACAATAGGGCTCACTTAAGACCTTGTCAATGAATTCCACCTTAGCTTTGGTGTTTAAGTTGGAAGAAAAACTCTGTCAATTATCTGTGTTTAGAAGCACACATAATTTGGGGAGGTTAAAAAACTTTCTAGGATAAAATTCGTCGCCAAAATTAGAAGCTTAACTAGGTGTTGTTTCATAAATAGACGGTTATACTAGCATTGTTTACAATATAACTTGCAGAAATTAGGTTTACAATGATAAAACAATGCTGGTTGATGACTTTGAACTTTGAAAAAATTTCTTCATATCTCTGCATTATGATTCCTTAGACTGTTGACAAAGTCTGGTCAACACTGCCTAAATCAGTTCAAATGATGGCACAAAATTGGAAAAGGCCGATTTAGCACTGTTGTTGCACAAACTAGCAAACCTTGTAAAGAGACAAGAGATAGTGGGCACAACAACACTTGGGAAAGAGGCCCACTGTCACCACAACCTATGTCCCCTACTCTTTTAAGATTTTCATCGACAAGAGGAGTCCCAGTAATACTTTCTTGTGATAGATGTATATGTATGATAGGTTTGAAGTGACGAAAGGTGCCTCATTCAATGGAAGTGTTCAACAAAAGTATGAGCTTTGGGAGAAGCTAGTAAGACCTTCCACGAAAAACTGATTTGAAAGATGGCTAAATGAGACTTATGGTTGAGATATATGACGAGATATGCGTGCGTCCAAGGTCAAGCTAGATAAGAGAAGGCAATGTAAGATTTACTTCAATAAGTTCTAAAGCACATGCCTTCAAAGAATCCCCAAGTTGAAGGATTAACTTCTAGGATTCCCTCTTGATGCGATGTCTAGGGCATCAAATATATGGAGAATCTACTGTGGGAATTCCGCCAAAACTTGAGAATCCCTAGAGGAGATAGTAAGGAAGAATCTTATCCAAGCGAAATTAAAAATGCCTCCCTACAAAGAATTTCGCACCAAGCCCTAGGGGAGCCTCCCTATCCTTAAAGGGACGAAAAATAGAGTTGAAAAGAATGATAATTTTTAGTTGTAAGTGATCACCAAGGATTTCAAGACTAGTGCCTGGGCATTAGGAGGTTAGGAGTCATGTACGATTTCAATATAGACAACTTGCTCTTCAAGGAGACCTAAAAGTATAGGCTTTCGCTAGCCTTTAGATATTTATACTTCTTTAGACACTTGTCAATGGAGTTTCAAGGAATAAAATGCATTAATTCCCCTAAGAACATTCATTCATTCACTATCTATGAGTAACACATGCAAAACTTCTCAATAGTTACAATTTTGATCAATATTTCAATAAATAGGGCACATTAAATCACCATGAGATAATATTACATGGATTAGACATTACAAAATTCAAAAAATTATCATCAATTAGAACATACAAGATAGTGAAGAACATATCCATCCATAACAATGCCAATTCGAAGCTCCAAAAAGATAGCGAAATTACCTAAACATCAAAATTCATCCAAAAATCTCCAAAATACTCCACAAATTGCAGATCCAAATTCTTTTTCTAGGCTGAAAATCAAAGTGACGATGCTAGGATGAGACAAGGTCTCTCCTATTTATACAAGAGTTAAGAGTTCAAATTATGAAAGACAAAGCCCCTTCATGTGCCTAATATGCTTAGTAACCCACCCATGGTTACAAGCCAAAAAATCAAATCAAATTTCCCTCCTAGGCCCACGCAAGGTTGACGTCGTGCATGTTGAAGAAAGTGTAATTGGGTTCGGTCTTCACAATGACATGTAATTATGACTGATGTAAATGATGTAATAAAGAGAACAAAATTATTATTGTAAACTTGCTTCATCGGTTTCATGAGCAAGTGATTTTAGAATAATAGGATTTGTCATTTAGATTCTAGAATTAATGTCATGTCTGAAGAGCTCTTCTTGAGCCTATGTTTAATGTATACAAGTCTATGGAAATGTCTAGAAGTCCTCCAAAGACAAGCACAATCCCTCTTGAAGAAGTCAACCTCCAAACAATAACAAAGGAAGTCAAGTCGACCCACATATGGAGACACACCCGTTCAGCATGACATGTTGTCTCAAGTGTAGAGGCAAACTACTATTTATATGCGGCTAGGGTCACCACAGAATGCAGATAATTCAGACAAGCATCTCTATGTTTTTCGGATGGGTACCACAGAGATGAAGTCTCGGCCTCCTCACAGTCTTGGTGATCACTGTCTGAGCATATTAGAAGCAATCACAGTCTTTACATATTTGTGATGAGGAGGATCTAGGTGATCTCACAGTGATACACTCTCGACATACAGTCTAGATACAGTCACAGTCTCGACATAGTTGTGATGAGGAGGATGTCGGTGATCTCCCAATGACACTCTATCTCGGCATACATTCTAGACATTGTCATGATCTCGACATAATTGTAATCATGGTCTCGGTCATGATCTTGATGAAGACATAGTGACAAGGTCATGATCTTGATGAAGATCTCGGGGCAACTCTCATATATATATATATATATATATATCAGTATAGGGATATTGCTGTTATGGTGAAGATCTCAGTGAAGGTGCAACAATGGTGCAACAATAATGATCTCGGTGGTGCAGTAGTGATGGCCTTGGTGTTGCAGCAGTGATGACTTCAGTGGCGATGATGATGATCTCAACAATGATGAAGAAGAGGATTGGTGTCTTGGTCTTGGAATGGCCAAATAGGTCAAGGGTCATGGTCTTGGTATTCGTCAATTGGAATCTCTATAAGAAGAATTTGTGCGGGTTTTTCTCTCAAAGAGTGAGAGGTTTTGGCCCTGGCAGAAAGCCAACATCTTGTGTTCTTGTCTCTTTTGTTTTGGTAACTATTTGATGAAGTAAGAAAACACACTTTAATAATAACAAGAGAAGATTGTGCTAATAAGAAAAAGTAAAAAGTACCTCACAAATAGTTATCATTGTGAGAAGAATCTTATTAACCTGATTGACCTAGATTCTTCAACATGGTATTAGAGCTAAGGTGCTAAAGTCAAAGGAAGGGCAACAAAGAGACATTCAAGAATCAAATTTCAAGAAGGACATCAAAGAAAAAGGATCAAGATCTACAAACCCTGATTTTGATCAAACCCTAGATCAAAAAAGCAGTTTTGATCTACACTACAAAAGAAGGCGAAGCATATTGAAGGCGAGAAGGCATTGCCATCATCTTCAAGGTTATAAAACAAGCAAGGATCATCTCCTTGCCCTAGAAGAAGATCTTCCAAGGAAGCAACAAATCATCTTCATAAAAATGAGTAACCTTTTCTATTGGAGAAAGGCTTTTTCATTTAAAAGAAGATCATCCAAGAGGAAGCTCTAATACACCTTCAACCAGTGATAAAGTAGAAGAGTTCATCTTCACTTGTCAAGTAAGTATCTTTCATTCATTAATTTATTTGGTAAAACGACTTCGTAGTTGCAAGGAGATCTATAAGTTGGATAGGTCATCGAAATTCCTTGCATAAGAATGGAGGATAGATATAGTCCCCAAAAGAGAAGTCATTGATATCTATGGAAAAGTCTCTAAAGGTCAAGCATTGTTTAAATGCATGAAAAAAAGATCAAGGGACTCATAGGATTCTTATGAAATCAGTCAAAGGTCCTCTCATCCCTATGTAGCAGAGGAGACATCAAAGAGATATATGAAATGCTAGAAGATATATTCTCTGAAAATGTAGTAAAGAAGGTCATATCACTTAGACCTGATCTACACAAAATTGAAGGTATCAAAGAATGAAGGGATATCTTTATAAGATCTCAATTGGGAGATCTGGGAGAGTTGATAAGAAAATAATCATCATTGTTCTTAAATGCAGTATAATTATCTCATTGGACAACTTGTGGTCTCTATAGAAAAAGACAAGTTGAGGACAAAAGTGTTGAAAAACTTTTGCAGAAAGGAAAGGGAAGTTTGGTCCCCAAACAAGATAGAACAATATAGCTAAAATTCAATATTATGGAAAGAAAGCTCATATCATTGGAAAGATGGAGGAAGTTGAAGAAAAGGACCAAGGCAAGAGGTGGTAACAGATCCCTACGATGATTGAGATGGTATCCCTCACAAAAGGGTCTTATCATAAGCTCCTAAATCTTTTGTTATAGATATGACCATGATAAATAATAAGATGCATCGTGGCATCATGGAAGCATGAGAAACAAGAGCTCGTGACATCACTATGGGAATCATGAAGGACAAAAGGAACAAAATCCACGGTAGTCAAACATGAAGGATATAGCTCTTGGGAACCTCATCGGACATTGAAGGAAAGAATGAAGTCATCTAGGACAAGGCTCATTATCAAGTCAAAAAGGAAACATCTGCCAGATGGGGATATGCAAGATCCTCAAGATTCTCTGATGGGACCCTCATCAGAGTATTCACTAATCTAGAGAGGAAGCAAGTGTTTCATCAGGAACTCCAACCTATGGAATTCATGGATGATGGTATGATGACATAAGAGATGAAGCAGATCAAGGGGTTGAAGACACTTCAATCAAGGAAGTTGCTGAAAGAGGCCTAGATGACCTAAAGATAAATGAGGTACATATGCTTGTGTTTAACATTATAGTGTCATGTCGTATGATTGCAGGCTAAGTTGCACGAAATGCCGAAATGTTTCAGAGTTTCTGAAACGGGAACGTTAGAAACATCACCTCCCAAAAATGGAAGCATTGGCCGAAAACGTCATCTATATATATATATATATATATATATATAAATAAGTGAATAACACATTATCTTGCAATAAAAAAGGGAATAAGACCCCTAGATGACATGTTAGAAGGAAAAACAAGTTTATATTAACTCTCATAAATGATTACAAGATGGTCGAGTTTCGGTCGAGTTTCAACCAAGTTTTGGAGTTTCGGGTATGGGTACGGCCCGAAATGTTGGGTTCCTAGAAGTTTCGTGCATCATAGGTTGCAGGTAACATGGATCACTACTTCTATCTTGAGAAGCATGATTGAAGAAAGGAAATCTCCTCCTCTAAGAAGATGCAAAAAGGCATGAGTCACACCAGATGAAATCAACATAATATGTCCTTATATGAAGTATGAGGTGGTTGACTACAATTAAGGAACTTTGATTGGAAGCTCTTGGGAATGGAATGTGTAAGAGAGGAAGAGATCGTGAGATATGCAACCATGATAAAGGCGATCAACATCCAAAAGAACAAGAAGATTTGACTATGAAATCTCCTGAAAAGATATGAAGACTCTGATGGAAGTCTGAAAAAGACGGAGACCCTTGACAATGGATATCTTTGGGAGATGTGTCAATGTGTATGCAGGATGTTGATAAATACAGGGATATGTCATGATGAAGAGCCATCTCGTAAGGTACCGTTTGATCTAATGTTATGTTTTGATTTCTTGAACAATATCTGGATGGGTTCATGCAGGGCTACTGGAACAAGAATTGTAAGTACAACTAACATTCATGTGGTGGATAAAAATTCCTGAAAGAAACATGATGACGTAGCCATATGACGAAGGTTCCAGATATGTATCAAGAAGGCCACTTTCCATGAAGAAAGGAATGACATGACAGACCAAGAAGGAAAGTGATGGATGGCTAATGCCCTACAAGGAAGAAGGTCGACTAATTTTCATGACATCAAGAAAATAAATTAATCAAGCAGCTAAAGGGCCCACGAAGAAGAAGCTGCTAATGAAAAGGAGAGTCCTTAATTAAGAGGCAGCTTGGGCAAGTCCTTGGTCAGAGGGAGCTTGGGTACATTCCTTTTACAGGAATGAGCATATCTTCCCTAGTTGAGAGGGAGAGATAGACACAACATTCTTGTCTTCTCTTGGAAGAAAGAATGGAGGGTTGGGTAATCATCTGGCATCCGATGCTCTTTGAGGATGTGTAGGGCATCCAAGATAAGAGTAGGCAAGAGGACCAATATTCTTCGAGCGCTGGGAACCCAACATAAGAATAGTCCTAGAAGGTCATACTCAGTGAACACCCGGGTGGGTATGTACCTTGAGAGACAATGATGAAGGTGTCTATAGTCATTGGTATCGCCAACATTGTGCTCTGATATGATGAGAGATAGAGCTAACAGTCAAGGCCTTGCTGGGGAAACAATGTTGGTTACTATGATATACATATGTAATTACCAATCCGATTCTTCTTATGAGAAATTCTTCAGATTGAGAATGACCAAGTACCATTATGAATACCTCCCTAGTTAAGAGGGAGTGTTGAAGAAAGTGTAACTAGGTTCGGTCTTCATAATAACATGTAATTATGACTGATGCAAATGATGTAATAAAGAGAACAAAATTATTATTGTAAACTTGCTTCATGGGTTTCATGAGCAAGTGATTTTAGAATAATAGGATTTGTCATTTAGAGTCTAGAATTAATGTTATGTATGAAGAGCTCTTCTTGAGCCTATGTTTAATGTATACAAGTCTATGGAAATGTCTAGAAGCCCTCCAAAGACAAGCACAATCCCTCTTGAAGAAGTCGACCTCCAAAATAACAAAGGAAGTCAAGTTGGCCCACATATGGAGACACACCCGTTCAACATGACATGTCGGCTCAAGTATAGAGGCAAACTACTATTTATATGCGGCTAGGGTCACCACAGAAGGCAGAGAATTTAGACAAGCATCTCTGTGTTTTTTGGATGGGTACCACAGAGATGAAGTCTCGGCCTCCTCATAGTCTTGGTGATCACTATCTCGGCATACTAGATGCAGTCACAGTCTCGACATATTTGTGATGAGGAGGATCTAGGTGATCTCATAGTGACACACTCTAGACACAGACACAGTGTCGGCATAGTTGTGATGAGGAGGATCTCAGTGATCCCACAGTGACACACTCTGTCTCGGCATACATTCTAGACGTTGTCATGATCTCGTCATAATTGTAATCATGGTCTTAGTCATGATCTTGATGAAGATCTCGGTGCAACTCTCATATATATATATATACATATACATATCTCAGTATAGAGATATTGTTGTTTTGGTGAAGATCTTAGTGAAGGTGCAACTGTAATAATCTCGGTGTTGCAGCAGTGATGGTCTTGGTGTTGCAGCAGTGATGACTTCAGTAGCAGTGATGATGATCTCAACAATGATGAAGAAGAGGATTGGTGTGGCCAAATAGGTCAAGGGTCATGGTCTTGGTATTGTTCAATTGGAATATATATAAGAAGAATTTGTGCGGGTTTTCCTCTCAAAGAGTGAGAGGTTTTGGCCCTGGCAAAAAGCCAACATCTTGTGTTCTTATCTCTTTTGTTTTGGTAACTATTTGATGAAGTAAGAAAACACACTCTAATAATAACAAGAGAAGATTGTGCTAATAAGAAAAAGTAAAAAGTACCTCACAAATAGTTATCATTGTGAGAAGAATCTTATTAACTTGATTGCCCTAGATTCTTCAACAATGCATGCGTGGAGGCCTAGAAGATGATACATGCCCTCCCGTGTCTCCCTAGGAAAGACATAATCTCCTATAAGCCTTGGAACAACTGCCGAGTTTCGGGTGCAATGTGTAGCTAGCTAGGGTAACGTGGTCAAAGTGCATCATCATCTCTAAATAACTGGGGCACGAGCAAGAAAATGGTGGTGCTGAAGAAGCCCATGGTGTGGCAATCAATGCTTCGCATGGATGGAGGCCTATGGCTCTCAACCCTCACCCTACAAATGTCATTGTGATTGGATCTTGTATAGGGAGGCCAAGTCTAAGATGAAAACCCACTTGCAATCCTGTATAAGATCCAATACGTCTCCTCACATTCCAGTATAATGATTCATTAGTGCAATTGAGAAAAAAAGCTTGTTAATCAAGGGCAAAGATAGACTCTTCAGAGTGGGTTTCCCTTCCAAATTTGGGGCTTTGAACATGTACTAGTGTTACCTTCTTGGGTAGGAGAGGTTAATGAAGGACCCTATTAGGTGGTTTCAACCTCTAAGGGAATGATAGGTACAAGGTACACCCTTTAAGTGGCAGGTGTCATGTGAAATAATGATGGAATGGAGCGGGGACAAAGGGAAGGCTCTAAGCCACACGCCATGGTACAACGATAGCTATGATGAGGAAAGCCCACACCTTGGGTATATGAATGTAGGAGGGAGCAATTGTGGAACATGAGTTACCCTGACCTTTGTTTTCCACCCTTCTTCATTTGCCTTTTGCCTTTTGTTGATTTTTCTTCATTTTACTGCTTGGGGCTCAAGGGGATGAGATCATAATGCATAAGATATAACAATGATGACCCCCTTAAGGTGGGGCAGTTCATCGCCCACTAGGTGTTGGGACATTTTTGGGTTCCTTAATGATGCAGGAGGCACTCATAGGGGCCTTAGGAACCAGGGTGATGGCAATAATGACAAGGGGGGTAGAGCTCATGTTTGGCTTTTGCCCACATGCCAAATTTTATTGTCCCGACCATCTTTCGCATTTTGTGGTACATTTCCTGTTGTATGTGGCCATATTATGCTTTTATCTTTCTTTTTTTAGCTACATCAACCTCCAAGGCATTGTTCCAGGCCCGACGCAGTTTGTTCCATATTCATGAGACCTTGAGGATATCCTCAACCTCCACTTGTGAGACCTTTGCAACAATGTCAATTTTAAGCTAGAGACAATTTTTCCGTTCATAGCAGACGGTGATGACACCCTTTGCCCCATTCTTTTACATCTTAGCGGGGAGCAACATCTTCTAGGAAACATATTATATCTAGATCATCTCAAACTTCCAGGTTGTCCAATTCACAAGGACAATCCTCCATTAGGGGCTTCTTCACTTCCACCTCGGATGGTAGGAGAGATCCACCTACTTTCAGTACAAATTCAGAGTTTAGCAGCTCCTCCTTCTCCTCATCAGCAGGTGATGGCTCCTCCAAGGCTTGAGCACATACTCCAGGCGTCTATAGTTGAGGCATTTCTCTAGCGTTCTAAGAGGGATACTCTGTTAAATGTTTTTTGTGACTTCCAACTTTGTATCTATGATAGATTGTAGATTTTTGGTCTTTAACTTTAGAGGATAGATATGTTTTTCTTTAGGAGCTGCACTAGCACTCCCACTATGTATTGTTTTTGATGTACCTAATAGTGCCTTTGACCTATCTATGGCAATATATCAGAATTGGACCAAAATCGGTAAAAAAATCAGACCAAAAAACAGGTCAACCAAAAACACATAAAATATTCAAATTTTAAAGAAAAACATATATATTCATGTGCATCCATATGAATCCAAACCATTTATACACAAACAAGTAAAAGTTCTCATTTATAATATTATATAGCATGTAAGGGTGCACATAACCAAAATAACACTTTGTGCAATTCATCAACAAATAGGCCCTAAATGGCTTCTAGCATCCAAAAAAAATCATGCTACAACAAATACCTACATATGATCAAAATATTTGCCTATATTTGGGATCTTTGTCGTCAATATCACCCTCTAAGCATTAAAATAAGATAGAAAATGCTTACCATGTCAATTCAAGATTTTGTTTGAGTGATGGGTACATTTTTAATAGGATCATGATACAACAGTTCAACAATCAATGCCACTAAAATCAAGGTACATAGAGGGATTGGTGCTCTTGATTAAATGCTAGTTCTATACCCTTGCACATGACAAAATCCAATGGAAACTTTGCAACCCCACCAATCCTGAAATGCTATTAAGTTTGCTGGATTTTGAGTGGGATCTAATTCTATTTTCTCCCTATGAAATCCAATGAGATCGGAACCTCTCAAACATCCCGAGTCATTTCTTGGTAATGTTAAAAATTTCAGTAAATGAGAATGTCACTTTTGCTATTTCAGTAAATGAGAATGTCACTTTTGATTTAAGAATTTAACATTACCATGAATTGCATAGCAATAGTAGGGCCATAGGCTTGAATGTTAGTCGTTTGGTCAAACACTAGGCTTCCCCAAACATAAATCATTACTTAAAAAAAATTATGTTCAAAGGGTCCTTGATAGCATTGTTGAATGAAAAAAGGCCGGTTTAGTACCAAATCGGCCAAAAATAGTTTGGTTCACTGGTTCAAACTGTTTTTTCCCTCCAACCAGTTGGACTGGCTAGTTCTGACCGGTTCTGATAACATTGATCTATGGTTAGTTGTTGAACACCAATAAGATTATCTTGTTTTATCTACATGCTTTGTCTTTGAATGGAAAATTAAGTTCTTCACCAACTTTAAAATCTCTACTCCTTGATATTAACTTGGGCCTCAAGTTAGGGTTTCTCTGTATTCTTGCATAAATAAAAGTTCTCTCCTCATTTTTACAACTTTTTTGTGTCTTATCTATCTAAACAACATAATTTTTTGGATAGCTTTTCCTCCACAATTTGCAGTTGTAGGTGCAATATACTTGGGTGTGTAGGTGTTGCCAATATTTTGCGCTTTTGGCTCACACTTCTGTTATTTGGGCTTTACTTGTATCATATTTTTACTATTATTTAGAGATAAATTAGTGGTTTTGCAGTGGTAGTGCTGTTTTTGCATACAAGTACATTACATTCATCCTTGAAACTCGGTGCAACCCAATTTAATACCTTTAAAGCAACAGGAAAGTTGATAAACACTTTATATGCAAAATTCTCATCATTATAAAAAAAAATGAAATGAACAAGCAATGAATATTAACCTTGAAGTCTGCACATTCAAATTTAAGAAAATCGAAACTTCAGTTATTATTGGTGTAATGCCATCATCAATGGTCAAACATGTCCAATGATCTTGGAACATACGACAAGAGTATATAGTATGGTTAACTTACAAAAGAATTAGTTGGTCCCCCAAATATTACCTATCTGTTTGGCTTTCAGAATGACTAAATAAAAAGTACATAATAAATTCTTCTGAAATAAAGACACATCTTTAATCGCTGTGTAAACTTCTATAGATGTTTATCTTTATTTTGGAGCATATCTTTGATATAGCTGTCATTCTTTGGAGGTGATGTTTGGCGCCTTGTAGATGATTTACTATTTGTTGGTTTGTGTTGGAATGCTTCCTTTTGATTATGAGTGTCCACACAAGCATAATCAAGGTGGATAGCTGGTGGCAGTCGGGATTAGGAACTATGTCTATCTCCACAGTCATTGTACTTGCATAATGATGGCATCCCAGAAATGTCTAACATATACCTCTGGGGAATTGAACTCTGCTGGGGATAATATGACCATCCCTGGTTTAACAACTTGTAGTGAGGTCCTTGTTGATACCTTGTACATGGTTATATTATACTCTATCATATTTATTAATAGTCCATTGAATGTGGATTAACATGATGTTCTATATAGTTCAAGGTGGTTGCCATGCAAGTAATAACTTGCTGTGTTATTGATTCACAATTTTTATTGTGTTTACAAGATTAGGTGAGGATAGTAGTACTAGGATCTACTTAAAAGGAGCAAAACACAAGATATGTATTGCCCACAATAGAAAAAAACCGAAAGGTATGTAATGGTTAAAAATGCCGAGGATCAAGAAAACATTGTGAAGCTTATTTGAGACTACTTCATTTGACTCTCCCTCCTTAAACACTCTTCCAATATTCTCTTTTGTGGTGTGCCATTACTCCAAATAATATTATATAGAAATTCCACTATCTAGTTTCTGGTTTCTTAAATTGCAAAATCCACTTATGCATTTGGGATGCATGCTCTTATTATTCATTAGTTTTAATTGGTTAATATTAAGATTTTAAGAAACTAACATTTTAACATTGGTGCACATTATTGGGCAGATCAAGGACGTGTCTTTGCAACTGGTTTGAATGATTATGGGCAACTAGGAATACCTTTTGACACAGGACATACTCAGGTATATGCTTGTCCATTTTAATGTTAGGTCTTTCATCTATCTGTTTGTTTATCTCATAGAATTGTTTTGGTTAAATCACCCTAGTGAAGTGGTGGGATTCTGCAAACTACACTGTTTCTACTAAGTGGTATTGTTGTTGCATTTATCTTTTGAGAGACCCACCACTACTTGTAGTATAATGTGTAGTGACAATTGGTACTATCTCTTTGACAAAGCATATATAATCCTTGAAACTTCCTCCCATGTTTGGGTAGAGGCATCCCTCAAGAGCTAAAACATTTAGTAGAGGATTCAAACAAGGTTGTCTATTTGTACCACTGATAGTATAAGATATTGTTCATAATTGACATAAGATATTTGGATCAGATAACACTCCTCACAATGTTCAATAAAACTTGAATGTAGAATGTATCCATATTTAATGATATTCAACACGAATGTTTATAATGGATATAAGACCCCTTTATTTAGAATAATGGGGTAAAATATGTGACCACTTAGGTCTAGGGTTACACAGTAATAATATATATTTATGACTTTAGTTACATTAATGAACACTACGTAGACCCAGAGTTGATTATATCTATTATCTATTAACAATAACACCCCCCCTTAAGTTTGACCTGGGGTCAAGGAAGGGACATTACAGTTACCCTACCTTAATGACAACTTCCTTCCCCCAAGGGAAAGTACAAAATTTGGCAAATTTGGCTATTGTCAAGGATTTTGTGACGATGTTTGTAATTTGGTCCTTAGTGCGACAATATTCCAGATGAATGATTTGATCCTACACCAATTGTTGAATACAATGTTGATGAACCTCAATGTGTTTGGCCTTTGCACGGTATCGTAATTATCACATCAAAATGAAGTTGGCTGCTTTCGACAAAGCATAGGTTCTCATCTATTAACCTTTGAATCCATGCTACCTCATATCTAGGTGTGACAACAACTTTATGTTTGGCCTTAATGGAAGAGAGGGAAAGTGTAGGTGACTTCTTACTTGCCCAAGCAACAATACCCAAGCTAAGAAAATAAGCATAACCAGAAGTAGACTTGTGCTTATCCCAATCTCTAGACTAATTCAAGTTGTTGGAGATAACCAAGGTAGCCTTACCCATATAAGAGTATTTAATGCCAAATTGATACATACCCTTAACATATTCAAGGATTTTCTTCATTGTTAGGCAATGGATGTCCTTCAACCCATACACATTAGGGGAACCTTGAGGTAAAAAAGGGCCTAAAAATTGTACAATTAAAATCAACTTTTAAAGAACCAATATGATTCAAGACGATGATCTCAACCATAAGGGTAAATATTTTTTGGAGGGAAAGGAACAGAACTACTTTTTTAATTATATTTTCAACTTATCTCCTTATAGGTCTACTCAAATTTAAGTGCAGACACACAAATACGTTATACCCTGCAGGCCTCCATACTCCCAGTAGGGATTCACAGTCAAGTGTGGTTGTTGTCACAGATCCCTCTAACCAAAAGATTGAACACCACACTATAAGATGGAAAACCTTACTTTTTTTGAGCACTAGGTGGTTGAAGCTCCAAAACAATCAAAGTTTCAGAACATTACTGTTGCACAAATCTCAAAAAACCAATTCTTTGCCATTTTATCTTTCCCATGTAGAAATTTCTCATTTCCCACCCTGGTTTTCAGTTTCACCTTATTTCTTCCATATAGTTAAATGCCCTTTCCCATATCCATACATTCAACAATTGGAAAAAATAAATTTTTGTTGAAAACACAAATTCTGGAAATTTTACAGAATGCTGGAAAATGCAGAAATAAAAAATCAGCAAGTACAAACAGTCATTTAACACATTTGAACACAATGATTTTTGGTCAATGTGACCCTGGAAAAACCCCCTACAACTCTTGGGGAAAACCAGTTCGAGAGCTCTTCTTTATTTCTGAAAATGCCTTTTTTACAGTGAGAAATATTTAGCAAAAAATTAGCAAGCAAATTTACAACTTATCTCTTTTCCCGTGCCTCACAACAAACTGGAAATTACAGCAAACAGGACAGCAATAAATGCAGTATGGCTGCCTCGATTTTCGTGTCCACTTTCAGCCTTAAATGCTGCTGTACGACCTGCATTAAATGCGCTGTATAGACTGCAATAAATGCGCTGTACGGACCTCGATTTGCGTGCAGAAAAAACAGCAAATTGCTCCTCGATTTTTGTGCAAACCACTCGATTTCTGCGCAAATCAGCTGTACGGATTTCTAGAAAATCGTGCCAAAATCAACCTTTCACTCTGTGCTGAATCAGTTGTACAAATCTGCTCAATTGCTGCCTTGGAATGTGTGCCAAGCTGCTGTCTCCTTCTCCTCCTTGTCCAGAAATCTCCCTTGCTCTCTTGCTCTCCTTCTCTCAATCTGCTCATCAAAAAATGAATGGCCTATTGCCTCCTTTAATCTAATCCTAAGTGACTTTTGGGTAACCTCTAAAACCAATGGCTGAAATAGATTGAGATCTAGGACTGAGATTAAATGCTCATTTAAATCTCACTTTTTATTTTTTAACTCACCCCACTTTAATAAAGATCCACTTAGTCATTTATTTCCAAAGTCACTTTTTTTCCTTTCTAATTTTACATTGACTTTATTAAAGTCACTTTAAAATTAGACTTTAGTAACTTTATCACTTAAAGTCACTATTAAATTATTTGACTTTATAAAACTTATAAAGTCACTTTAGGAGAAAATTAAATTCTTTTGGACACTTTTCGCTAGGCCAAAGATCAAAGCCTTAGGGAACCACCTATCCTCCGGTACCAAATTTCAACACTCCCTCTTACGAGGAAGGTGTTCCTCACCACACCCATCTTGTCTCTGAAGTAGACATGCTTGCCCCGTGGTAAGGCTTTGGTAAGAATATCTGCAACCTGCTCATCAGTGGGAATATACTCAAGCTTCACAGCTCCTTTCTGAACATAGTCTCTGATGAAATGATATTTGATCCCGATATGCTTTGACCTGTCATGAAACACTGGATTCTCCGTGAGTTTAATGCAACTCTTATTATCACAGTAAATCACTGAAGGTCTCAACGGCTGACCAAATAAGCCAAGCAACATCTTGCGAAGCCAGATGGCCTCACAACTAGCTAGACTGGCTGCCATATACTCTTCTTCCGTTGAACTCAATGCTACTGACTGCTGCTTCCGGCTGAACCATGACACTACTGCTGAACCCAACCCAAAACAGCACCCTGAAGTGCTCTTCCTATCAGAAGCACAACCTGCCCAATCAAAATCAGTATAACTTGCCAACCTCACTCCATCCCCCTGCCTGTAGTCCAGACCATAATCCACTGCCCTTTGCAAGTACCGCAAAATGTGTTTAGCAGCCACCCAGTGGACCTTCCTAGGCTCACACATAAACTGACTCATCGTGTTGACTGCAAAACAAATATCTAGTCTAATGTTGACCAAATACATCAAGGAACCAATCAACTGCCTGTACAATGTGGGATCCACCAACTCGGAATCCGAAGCATGAAAGCTCTCTTTTCAGTTGGTAATCATCGGTGTCGGACATGGGTCTACAATCTTTCATGTGATCTGCCAAGATGTCCACAATATAGCTTCCCCTGCCAGAAGAATGCCCCTCCTCCTGCCACACCTCCAAACCCAAAAATTAATGCATCAAGCCGATGTCCTTCATCTCAAACTCCGCCGCAAGATCTCTCTTGCAGTCCTCTATGAATCTCTTTGCACCTATAATGATCAAGTCATCCACATACAGCACCAGAATGAGAGGCTCCTCACCTATCACAATATAGTAAAGGTTCGGATTTGCCTCACTCTTTGTGAAACCCATCCCCTGCAAGTATGTATCTATCCTGGAGTACGAAGCTCTGGGAGCTTGCTTCAGGCCATAAAGGGCCTTCTTCAGTCTACACACATGGGACTCCTTCTCATGCAACTCAAAGCCCTGTGGCTGCTCAATGTACACCTCCTCCTGTATGAAGCCATTGAGAAATGCAGTCTTCACATCCATCTGGTGGATCTTTCAACCCATCTCTGCTGCTATTGATATAATGGAGCGGATCGAAGTATATCGAGCCACAGGAGCGAAGGTCTCCTCATAATCAACTCCCTCTACCTGGGAGAACCCTCTAGCCACAAACCTCACTTTAAATTTCTCAATGCTGCCATCTGCAGCATGCTTTACCTTGTAAAGCCATCTGGAAGTAACCACGGACTTGCCCTCAAGCCTCGGCACCAC
>APFE031267219.1:47106-82607 GCA_000404065.3 Pinus taeda
AAATTGGTTCCCATAGCCATACCAAGTTACCCATCCCAAATCAATGAAGAAATACAAACAATTCTTTAAAAACAATGAAAACAAAAAAAAAATGGTGCCCATATGAAGTTTGTCAACAAAAAAAAATTAAAAACATAGAAAAACAATGTTTTGAAACAATGAAAACAAAAAAAATTTAACCTACATACCGTTTCTACGGTGAAAATGGCGATCTCCTCTTGAAATAGTGAGTCTAACCACTTCGAATCGGCAAGAAACCCTCCAGCTCCTCTCCTCCAAATCGTGCGCCTGACTGTCCGAATGAGGCATGAAATTTTTGTTTGTTTGTTTGTTTATAAAACCCGCTGCCCGCCACCCCCGCGCTTTTTACTAAAAAAATCGCGTTTTTTTCGGAAAAAAGCGGCAAAAAAACCGGCGCTTTTTCGCATAAAACGTGCAATTTAATCAGCTGGAGGAAAAAAGCGCGATTTTTTCAAAAAGCGCGATTAAATCGCGCTTTTAACAACACTGGTAAATACCATCTCTTCTAGTATTAATAACCTCCAGTTTTCTCTACCCCAAATCCAAGATGAGACTAAGGGAGTCAAACAACTTGCCTTAACTCTAATAGAGAAAATTAAAGAACAACTTGAAGAATTAGAAGGATTGGGAAAAGCTTTATGGCAAACTAATGAAAAAATATTAGAGATTACAGAAAAACTAGATTAATGCCGGATCACTAAGCCCGATAAATCTATCCCTCTGACCTATCTGACTAGTCATCGTGTCTCTCAGATTGAACGCCCAAAGATTGTCAAAAATTATCCTCATGTCTTTCCAGAAGAAAAGCCATAATCTTCTTAGAAAATAGAATCCTCTGAAAACGAGGAATCTCTGTCACATGTTCTTTGGATCCATGAACCTCTGACTTCACATATGTCCAGACCACCAACACAGATTTTTTTCCCATGTATTTCTAGTTTATGTTGTCATGGGTCTCTAAAAAATATGCAGAGTAATGTTCCATGGGGACGAGTGCTTGTGGGTGCCACCCCTATTTTTTTTCTAAAAACAATATTTTATTAGTGGGGAAGCCTAATATTCAACCCTAGGGCCCTCCTAATGCTATGTAATTAATGGTAATGTTAAATTCTTAACGTGAAAGTGATGTTCTCCTTTATCTTTCATTTTCATCCTTTTACTTAAAGTTTGAACATTACCATTAATTGTTGTAGGGTGTTTGAAAGTGGTTCTAACTGTTGAAGAATGTAACTAGTGTTGGTTTTCATAATTGTACTTGAGTCACAATGTAATATATTTGTAAAAAGAAATCTTTATTATTATTAATTTGACTTATTAAAGCATGGATTTAATGCTTGGGTCAATAGTCATAGGTCAAGCCTCCATTGTAGGCTTTTAGGATTTTTGTTTAAGCCAAAGTCAAATCTATTATGTAAAAATCCCTTCTTGGGTTCATGGTGTCAAAGATAAAAATCTATTTTGTCATGTCAAAAGCCTCCTCCATCAAGTCACCTTACAAGTCGGCCTCCAGATTGATCCTCTATAGGTCGGCTTCACAAATTACTAATGTTGGCTCATTTACAGTTAGAAACAACTATAAATACCCGTGTGCACTCGAATGAACAGAGAGATGAAGCATAAAGTTCAGATAGATAACAAAGATAGCAAAGAAGGAGAATTCAAATCATTTGCAAGTTCGAAGATTTGGGTTATTATAGGGCCGAGGTACTAAGCTATTACAGGACGGAATCAAGACACTATTTTAGGACTGAAGCAAGACATAACTACAGGGCCGAAGCCCGTCACGACTGCAGGATCTAAGCTTGGCATAATCATAGGATCAAAGTGAGGCGTCATAGTATTGAAGGACCAAAGATATCACATCTTTCAGGAATGAAGTACATGATTGAGGAACTGAAGCATGATGTGTCACTTAGGAACAAGGTTGACTTGATGGATGGAAGGAGTCTTTGGTCTAGGGTCTTGGTCATCTCAACTTATTTTGAATTTACTGAAGGAAGAGTTCTTCACTGGGTTTTCCCCTTGTTAGGGGTTTTGGCCCTACTTGTGTGCCTATCTCTGGTGTCCTACTTTGTGATCTTCTTGTTTGGCATTTGTCATGATGATGGAATGAACTCTAATATAATAAAGAAGAACTAAATAACATCACAAGAACTGGTCAAAGTAAGAGAAATCAAGCTAAAAGGAAATCTAATCATTTTGCGATTTCTCAACATGGTTTTAGAGTGTGGTTTGCTTATATAAGGGCAAGAAGAAGGTCACTAAAAGCTTCAAGGCATCAAAGAAAAACATGAATCTCTAAGTCAAAGCTTCTAGAAGGAGTGTGCAATTCTGGGCATTTTTTGCAAGCCCTAATCACAGTAACTAGGCCGAAGTCCCGTGTATGAAGAACAAAAGTTTTTGGAGAAGAATATAAACCTTGTTTTAAAGGACCAAAGGGCTATTTCATTAGCTCATACAAAGCCGACGTCATTAAAGAAAACAACCGAGTCTTGGGCACATTTGTCATAAACTGAAATTAAGATCCGAACTCTGTGATTTCTTAAAAATCTGAGAATTGTGGTTAAGATCAATTAAAAGGGGGAGCCGAGATACCTATTTTGGGCACAATTATATGTTGAAAAGTCTAAAATGAAGATGCAACCTCTTAAAAAGAGATCACTGAACTTAAGAGGGAGTTCAATAAACCAAATTTGAGTCACCATTTGGATAGGGATATAGAGGCTGAGTCACCTGAAGCTTGTGTTACCACTCAAACTAGCAAGGGACCTAAAGGGGATTTCTAAAGGGTCAAATGCTAGATCAAGGGCAACAAGTGGAAACTTAGCTCACTTGCACCTTAGCTAAGGTTCCTATTATTTACAGACTTTCACCGATGGGAGGAGACCCAATATATATGGAGTCATAAATGAAGGATAAATCAACAAGTGGATATAAAGTGACCCAAATAGTCCCTTTCTAGAAGAGGTTCAAGAATGAAGCTTGCTTGCTTCCTAAGCAAGGCACACAATCTTCTAGGAGAAGGGTGTGCGGATTTGAGGGCTAGGTTTATGGGATATGACTTGTGAAAGAGTTTCCCAATCCCTAAAATCCTTATTGAAATTGGTAACCTAGGTTGTTCATGAAGAATTGTCTTTTCAAAGGAGTGGGACCACACGGGACCAGGTTGGCCCATCCTAGGTCAAGAGGCAAGGATTTAGAAACCAATGATGTTTTTAACCCAGACAAGGATGGGGAAGGATCAAAGAAATAATTTTCACTTAAAGGTGTTGACTTGATCCTATGACGCACTAGCCTTGGGGATACTAGGGCAAAGTTTGATGTCGAAGCTAGGGCTTGGCTTTTCTCATAGCTCCATCGTCGGAATGGCTTCAAAATTGGAGGAGGCCTTGAGGATACACCATTGGATGAGAGACAAGGAGATCAAACTCTTTGGAGGGCTATTTTGTTGGGAAAATGATGTCCTAGGGGACCCAAATTGGCTAGACATAGAAAAAGGTAAAAAATATTTGATTTTGGGTGATCACCTCTTGGTAGATCAGTGCCTTAGTGTTGGTAGAATGGAGTGTATGGTTGCAGACATAGAATGCCGAAGTTGCAGTCATCATTGCAGGTCTGAAGGCTTAAAGGACAAGTTTGACTTGAGTTGACATTGAGAGAAGAAACTTCTATAAGAAAGAAATTGGACTTGGTCTTGGAGGTGTTTTTAACTAGAAGTCTTTGTCAAGGTTCTAGGTCTTGGAATTCGTCAACTGAAGATTCTATAAGCAGAAGAGGTCTCATGGGTTTTCCTCTCAGATTGGAGAGATTTTGGCCCTGGTTGATCACCTATATGTTGTGTCTTTTGTCTCATTGTTCATTATGTTTTGTTAGCTATTTGATGAAGAGAACACAATATTAATCAAGCTAAAGAAGAACCTAATTAAATAAAGTAAAAAGTCTTCACAAGCAGTTATCATTGAAAAAGAAATCACCTACACTTGTTGCCCCTAGATTTCTCAACATGGTTTTAGAGCTAAGGTAACGAATCAAGGTAGGGCAGATTGAAGAAGGACAGTCAAGGATCTAAGCACTAAAAGATCATTAAGGTCATCAATCATCAAAAAGGATCTCTCATCTCTAATACAAGGACAAGGATCACATCATCATCTTGAAGGATTCTACACTTAAAGCACTTATTAGTAACCTCGCTCCATCATATCAAAAAGAAGGGAGACCGAAAAGATCAAGCTTAGTTTTCTGGGCTGTAATTCCTCTCTCTCGTGGAAAATCTAAGGAATCCACCTCAGAAGTAGCACCAAATTAGAGCCAAGCTCTAGAGCCAAAATTTTGAATCGGAATAAATTAAGTTGCAGGCCGAGATATTGAAGAAAGAAAGTTTGGATTATTTGCACCATTACATGAAGTCAAACCTAGAGACTCTAGATTCCGAGGCAAATATAATCATTTTGAGGTCTTCATTCAAAAGCTGAGATTTTTTGCAAAAAGATTGGTAAAGGAAACTCCAGAATGAAGCATCAATCCAAACTCATATGTAAACATGATACTCATCTCAGAAAATTCGGATTCGTAGATCATATCTTCAGTCATACATAAGGTTGATCTCTGTCAAGAATTTAATCTTTCTGAAAGCTTGAAGCATAGATCCCTCTATCTCTGTGATAGCATTGATCTCATCTTCAAAGATGTGTCCTTGTGACAATGCTACTCTACTCTTCTTACAAAGTTCAAATCCTATGGTGGTCGAATACATGTGGTAGTCACCAATCTCATATCTATCTGATCACTGTAATGAAGTTTGAAAGATCCAAGGAAATAGACCTGAAGCAATCTAGTCATCAAACAAATGTCGAAGCTAGAGAGAAATAGTGACATGCTTATAGCTATCAGTTTTGCATAAGGACCTGTGAAGCTTATAAGGACATCAATTCAAGGTCAGTGGAAATCATATAATTGGAAGAATCAACAAATGAGTACAGTGGGAATATCTCACACCCAAAAACAGATCGATGAAGATGGCAGCTGGAAATGCAAGTCATCTCGACAAAAGTAAGTAACCATAAGGTATGTATGATATATTTTAAGATATTTGTTGGGTTTAAGATAAGATTCTAGGGTTTGTTAGAAATTCAGGGAAAGGATGAACCCTAACATGACATTAAGAGGGAATAGAATCTGATCTGGGGTTTGAACTTTAGAAACCCTAGGATGACCTCATGATTGCATGAAAAACCATAGAAATAAATCTTGGCATCATGTTTTGATTTCATACGCTTTGCTTGGGGTGCTTGTCAATAAATATTGCAGGCCGTATAAGAAGTAAAGATGGATGGGTTGAGGCTTTGTTCTAAGAAACATGATGGAAGAAGGAATTTGTAAAACCATAGATGAGTAGATCTTAGCAAGATGGAGAGAAGGGTGAAAAAGGCCTCCACCATGACAGTAAAAAAGAAAAACATTATGACAGGATGCATCGTTTAAGAGATCACATCATTATTACCATTGAAACTAGAGCTCATAACATCAACATAAGATGTTTGGAAGATAAGCGAAGTAGAAGTCTATGACAATCATCATTAAAAGGAAGTAGCTCTTGCAAATCTCATTGAAAGCATAAGTAGTACTTATGGGTAGAAGAGAGTCATCTAGTATGGAGCTTATCATACTTCATTGGGAAGGAGCATTTGCAAGATGAGCGCAACTGGGATCCTCTGTTGGAATCTTCATTAGAAGATTCATCTCTTGGAAGAAGCAAATGTCTTGTTGAAATATTGGATGGGATTCATTGTTTGAAAGAAAGGAGGTATGATGACAAAAGAATACAACATGTCAAAGATGATTGAAGTATTCTCAATCAAGGACATGAAGTTGCTAAAGGAAGTCTAAATGACCAAAGAAGAAAGGAGGTATGTATGCATATGTTCAATGAGTCAATTCATGTCATTATATAGTTGCGGATAGTAAAGATGCATGCTCTACCTCATAAACATGATCAAGGGAAGATGATCTCTTTAATTAAAAGGATGCATGAAGGCATGGGTCACATATTAACTAGATGGAATCAACATAATATGTCCTCATATGGAATATGAGGCGGTTGACAAAAATGAAGGAACTATGATTTGTAGTTTCTAGGAAGTAATATGTGAATAAAGAGACAATAAGAGATCGTGAAAGATGCAACTATGGAAAAAACAATCAACATCCAATGTCTAGAATGATTGACCATGATATCTCCATAAGAAAGATATGAAGCTTGAAATGGAAAGAATGGGAACCCTTGACATTGAATATCTTGTAGATGTGTCAATACGAATGCAGGATGTTGATGCTGCAACAAGCAAATTTCATGGTGAAGGGCCACCACAAAAGATAATTTTTGATTTGATGTTCATTTCTGATTTTTGAATAATATCTGGATTTTCCTAATACAAGACTACCTAAAGAGAAGTATGGATTTCATGTACAATTGATACTCATGTGGAAGGATGAAAGGTCCTGAAGGATACATGATGTGGAAAAGGTAGTTGTATAAGGAAAATCCAGATATGGTCCATTGGATCACTCTCTGATGAAAGGAAGAATGACATGACTACCCTAAAGAAGGAAAGTGATGGATGTCCGATACCCTACGAAAGATGAAGGCTCCATAATGTTAAAGATGAAATTCATGACATCGATTGGAGGAGAACTACAAGTAGCTGAAGGTCCCATGATCTCCACCAATGAATAAAGAGCTGCTGCTAGAAACAAGTCCCTAATCAAGAGGGAGCCTGGAAGCAAGTTTTTGATTTGGAAGAAACTTGGAAGCAAGTCCCTAAGCTAAGAGGGAGCTTGGACAATTCCCTGGTTAAGAGGGAGCTTGGGTACATTCCTTTTATAGGAATGGGTACATTCCTTTAGTGGAATGGGTATATCCTCCCTAGTTCAGAGGGAGAGATAGACACATCATTCTTGTCTTCACCTTGGAAGAAAGAATGGAGGATTGGGTAAGCATTTGGCATCTGATACTCTTTGAGGATGTGGTAGGGCATCTAAGATAAGATTAGTTGTAGAGGACCAATATTCTTTGAGGATTGGGTATCCAAGATAAGAATAGACCTGGAAGGACATACCTTGTGAACACCTTGGTGGGATTGTCCCTTGAGAGACAATGATGAAGGTGTCTATAAATCATTGGTCTTGCCAACATTGTGCTCTGATCTTGTAGAGAGATAGAGCCATTAGTCAAAGCCTTGCTACGTGACAATGCTGGATGATATGATGCTATACAGATGGTTTACCAATCCGACTCTTCTTATGAGAATTCTTCAGATTGAGAATGTCCAAGTACCTTGTATGGATTATGAATACCTCCCTAGTTAAGAGCGAGTGTTGAAATATGCAACTAGGTTCGGTCTTCCTAATGAAATATGTAATTATGATTTTATGACAAAAAATAAATTTATTATTGTTGATCTTGAGGCATGGGTTTCATGCTCAAGAAGAATTTATTTTATAGGTCAAGCTCCCATTGAGAGCTTCTAGGGCTTGTGTCATTATCATGGTTGAAAGACCCATTTGGGGCATGTTACATATTATAAAGAAATTTTATTTGAGTCAAATAGAGTCAAAAGACCCTCCAAGACCTTGTCAAAGGAGCAATCATCAAGTCAGCTTCATGAAGCAACATGTTGGGTTGGAGACAGCTACAAGTCGGCCTAATGAATGGGATAAAATGCCTATATAAAGAAGTCTAGTCGACCTTCTTTAGGGGCAAGTATCACACATGAGAAACTCGACTAAGAGATCTGAAATTAGCGAAGGAAAGAGTGTGACAAGCGAAGAAGAAAAGGCATATTTTTCAGGACTATTTTTGGGCTAAAATCTTCACATGTGCAGACTGTGGCTAGGGCATCATCTAAAAACAAGGAGATCAAGTTAATGTCATTCTAAAGAAGTTGAGATCAATATCAAGATAGTCCATATCAAAGACCGAAGTCATTGTAGGTACGAAGGATTAAAGGACACATTTGACTTGAGTTGACATTGTGAGAAGAAACTTCTATAAGAAAGAAACTGGACTTGGTCTTGGAGGTGTCTTAGATTGGAAGTCTTTGTCAAGGGTCTAGGTCTTAGAATTCGTCAATTGAAGATTCTATAAGAGTAAGATTTCTAGTGGGTTTTCCTCTAAGATTGGAGAGATTTTGGCCCTGGATGATCACCTATATCTTGTGTCTTTTGTCTCATTGTTCATTTTGTTTTGGTAGTTGTTTGATGAAGAAAACACAATATTAATCAAGCTAAAGAAGAACCTAATTAAGAAAAGTAAAAAGTCTTCACAAGCTGTTATCATTGAAAGAGAAATCTCCTACACTTGCTGCCCCTAGATTTCTCAACAGAGCTGCTATGATCATTTGCATGGTTGATGATGCATGTTGATGCATGATTCCTTTGATGGAATGCCCTAGCACTTTTGGGATAAACAAACATTGTAGTGGCATCTTCATTTGTTTGGCTTCATGATGTTATAGTATGCTTGGCATTCGTCCCTTGCTATCACTCTATTGACATTCTTCTTAGGGTGATTTACTATGGTCTAACATAGATTGATGGTCGTGAGGTTAACACCCTTGTTCATGTTGAGGGTTTGTAAACATATAATGGCGTGTTATGATATAGTGTAATGTCCTTTGTAATTAAAATTAATAAGCAACCTCACTGTTTTTACAATTTTGGCTAGATGGACTTATTTTTGGCTTTGAGACTTAGGAAAAGTTGATAGAATGGGGCCACCTCAATTTTGGAAGAAGGTAAAGGACACAAGATTGGGAGAAAGGGAAGATCGTGGAGCTAGTGGAAGGTGGTGGCCACTCCATGTGGAATACACATCCCCTTGGAAATTTGACTTGGAGGGAAAAGGAGGGAAGAGGAAATTCGATGGGTGGAGCCCACAAGGAGAGAGGGAGATGGAAATTATAAATAGGAGATGGAGCTCTCGTTTTGGGACTTTTTGATCATTTGACAACTGAACCTTTAGTTTGCTTGTGCTGTTTAGCCAAGTCAACAGTGTGCTGTTCAACACAAGAAATATCCAAGCGGGAATCTCACCCTACCTTTAGTGGACCTTGAGTGCCATCCCTAGGAGGAAGTTCTTGCATCATTGGAGGATTGTTCCGAAAAGTATCACAGGTGATCACGGTGGTTTTCTGGGGCAGATTGGGCATAAAGGCAGAATTCACACCCCTTTAGAGGAGCAACTATAATGCAGATCTTTTGGCGGGTTTTTGAAGGGAGCCCTTACTCATATTTCGCAGGTGAATTGGAGTGAGAACCAAGACCAACTCTATGGGAAGTTTGTAGATACAACACTTGCTTTCTAGGGCTTGTGCAAAAGGCATCTCTAGGCAAATTCATGGGAGCTAGGGTGTAGAGGTTTTGGACAGAAGAAAACCAGGTTTTTTTCGGGAAGATTTTGTGGGAGTTTGGGCATACATTTGCTGGTGCTTTTCTAGCGGATGGAGGGGCTTTAACAACATTTCTCCAGCAGTGCGTACAATCGGTGTCACTAGGTAATTCACACTTTTTGGTGGGTCTAGGGGTGGTTGTTCGGGTGGACAAATCCTTTTTGGGTTTTGGTAGGTACATGTTGGGGAGGCTACAACTAAATTTATAGTCAGCACTCTTGGAGGGTCAAACACCCATTCCTTTTCAGCTAGCAATAACAAAATTTATTGGGCTGGCGCAAGACTTGGGGAGAGTAGTTTCTAGCTCATGGGCAGTACCATTTCCCCCTGGGACTTGACTAGCTTGTTGTAGCAAGCTCAGGTCCCTATTCTCCATTTATGTGTACCTTGTTTTCTTAGTTAATAAAATGGCTCAACTTTTGGTACAATTTTTGGTGCAATTTGTTATTATGCTAGTGTGTTAGTTTTATGGTTGCATGTTTATGCTTTATTTGTTGTTATCACTTAATATTTCCCACTAGGAATATTACATATAAACTACACCCTCCATGTGGAGCACTCCCCTCTTTCACATAATTTTATGCACTATTGTTCGATGTAGGGGCCTACCATGGATAACCCTGGCAATGTGGGATGTTTTCACACTTGTCATATTAGGCATATTGGTCGATGGTGATACATGGCTTATTTGAATCATTCTTCCTTCAATCTAGCATTTGCACACAAGTTGAGGGATGATCTTATGTTACCGGTTGATGGGGGGTTGCCCTCTTTCTCCATGAAATTAGCTGGGATTTGATGACATTCCATGTCGGCTTCATGTATTTGGTGCCTTGTTTCATGGATCCACCTTCTTAGCACTCGATTAGAGAATGCTTCAATGCCCATCTTTCTTGGAGCTTTATTGCATTCTCATCTATATCATGGTTGAGGACATCTACCTTTCGATATGCCACAAGTCTCTTAAGGAGGTTCTTCGTACTTTCATGATCTATGTTGAGGAGATGTCCATCTTAAAGGTTGCTTGCATTCATAGTTGAGGACATTCCATATTGGAGGAGATCTAATGTACATTTATTCATGATTGAGAGGATGTCTCACCTTAGAGAGCCACACGTGCCACCTTATGAGCATTTTCACTTGGCATTTGCATGGTTTAAGGAGGATGTTTTAGCTTCGAGAGCTACACATCCACTATTATCCTCCATTTTTTGATATGAAATGTTTTACAGGTTAATTTCTTTGCTATTCAGCTAATGCCCTAAATTCCTTGAGCTTTTCAAAGACATGATCTTTATTTTCTCAAGAAGTATACCTAAGTATACTTGGAAAAGTCATTAGTGAAGGTCAATATATACCTTGCACAAGCTAGTGATGGTTTGTTCAGGGAGCACATGTCAATATGCACCAGTGTTCCATAGGGACGCATCCTCCAGAGTTGGGGGTGTGCTCCCTACATTTTGTTGAAAAATTGGGTAGCTATGCTTGATATATTCATTGGCAAATGATGGAGACAATTCATATTTTCAACTTTGACCAAGTCGGCCTCAAGAAGGTCAAGTCGGCCCCACGTGTGAAAAGGGACCTCCTCAACCACATACAAATATGACTTCATTGGAGCTCATTTTGGCATCTCATCACAACAATTTGATCTGAAAATTGCAGAGGTTCATCCACGTGTGCAAAGGAGTCAAGGAGACATTTCAAACTAGTGTTGACCAACTTCTTTCTATCTGTTTGACATGCATTGACTTGGGCTAGTTTACTTTTTCTTTTACCGAACTCTTTGATTGTCTAGGAGGCCAAGCATTTTAGGAAGACTTTTACTCTGTTTGATTGCATACTTATCTCTGTTCTGGGCATGTTGATGCGAAGGAGTCAAGGAGACATTTCAGATCAATGTTAACCAACTTCTTTCTATCTGTTTGACTTGCATTGACTTGGGCTAGTTTACTTCTACTTTTACCGAACTCTTTGATTGTCTTGGAGGCCGAGAATTTTAGCAAGACTTTGACTCTGTTTGATTGCATGCTTATCTCTGTTCTGGGCATGTTGACTGTAGGTTGACTGTTAAGAAATCTAGGGCATAGAGTTAGAAGATTTCTCTTTGATGATAACTGCTTGTGAATGCTTTTTTACTTCTTTAGATTAAAATCTTTTCTTTACTTAGATTATTATCAAACAGCTACCATAACATAAATAATAAAGAGAAAAGAGACTCAAAATGTAGGCGATCAGCTAGGGCCAAAACCTCTCCAACTTGAGAGGAAAACCCAAAATGAATTCTTCTTCTTATAGAGACTTCAATTGACGAATACCAAGACCATGATCAAGACCCTTGACACACCGACCTCTCCATGACCAAGTCACAAGCCTTCTTTTCTTCCTCTAGTCAACGATGGTCAGCCTTCTTCCTTATTCTACTAGCTCGGCTATCCTTTAGATTTCGGTCCCTTAGATCAGACCTGCAGTCCTCGACCCTATTTCAGAAACCCTAGCATGAGATCTTGACTAACTTCTGAACCTTAATTTTCTTCATTTGCATGGTATGACTTCTTGTTGTAATTCAACTTGTAATCTTGCATAATTTTTCTCCTTGACTCGGCCTCTTGAACAACAAGACCTTCGACCTTTTCTGCAGTAGATGATACTTCTTCCTTCACAGTTGTGGAGATATTTTCCTTAAAACTGACCCAAAGCAACTCGGCTTCTAGTTCTTCCTTCGCTTGGATGGAGGCTCCTCTTATGTGATTCTCGCACTTCTTCTCTCACTTTAGACCTTAACCAAAATTATGTCCTTGAGTGAGGTCGAGCTGCCCTATATATAGTGTTTTGTCCATCACAAATAAGACAACTTGAACTAGTGCCTAGGCAAACTTGTCTTTTTTGGAATCATCTTATTCCTTTGTAGGTCGACTTCAAGGGGAGTTTGTGACAAGGTCTTGGAGGGTTTGTAACACAAATGACTTCTCTTTTACAACTTGTAACATGCCCAAATGGGTCTTCATTACATGACATTGAATCAATAGACTTTATGACTTGATGACCAAACCTAATAGCTCTCAATGGGAGCTTTAACTACATAATATTCCTTGATCATGAAACCCATTATTCAAGTATTACAAAAATAATTTGTCATGTCCCTTCTCAAATACATTTATAACAGGGTGCTGCTACACAATTTTGCACAATTTTGGCTAAGGAAGAGAACCCATCATTTTCTACTTAGGGACTTAGGAGGCAATTCGACTTTACTTGGTTGCTAGTGGAATGTGGGGGCCACCCACATGGGAGTTCGAATTGGCCCATTCGAATAGCTTGGAGAGAAAGTCGAATAAATGGATGGAGGCCCACATGAGGCTAGGGAGGCCCAAAGAGTTATAAGGAGGGAGCAACTCTCATTTTGGATTCATTTTTACACCTTGCAATCAAAATTACTTAACTGTTCGCTCTGCTGTTTAGCTGAGTCAACCGGTTGATTAGCCATGAATCTCTCAAGCGGGAGATTCAACCTCTACTTCAGGGGACCATCCGTACCTGTCCTAGAGAGGCAGTTCCATAAGTATTTCAGGAGTTCTGGGAGTGTGGTACAACACTACATTCAACCACAACAGGGAGTGCGTATTTTTGGCTAGCTTGAGAATATGCAGGGGGAGTTTGGAGCTATCAGTGATCAAGCATTTGCTGGGAGAGTTAGAGGATTGAGAGAGCAGCAAGGGGCCAACATTTCTTGTGAGTTTTGGAGCCAACAGAGCCAACATCCCAGTAGTTTGAATCACTAGGCTTGGGGACAGCGTAGAGGGCCAGTCCAACAATTTCGTGGAGCTAAGGAGCAGGTGCCATTAAGGCTGGAAGCCCATCCGGGAAGTCAGGGGATTGATAGCAGAGGTCAGCCCAACACTTTGGGTCCATTTCTAGGAGGATTTACAGGCAGATTCCAGTAGGGTGTGTTTTGTAGTTGCTGCTGAAGCTTGGGCTCCAAGGCGGTCGAATTTCAGAAGTTTAAACGAACCAAATTCCTTTCTGGGTTTTGGGCAAGGATCACACTCCTAATTTTATAGAATTTTCTAGGTAGATCTAAGGGGTCAAGCGGGGGTCCCAATTGAGCCAGCAACTAGAGGAGCTAAGGGGAATTTGGGCTTCTGAGGTCAACATTTGGCCAATTCCTTCGTGGGTTTTTTTGGGTTTAGGCCAAGGAGCAAGGAGATGAAATCTGATAATTTTCTGAGCACGGGAAGTAGTGATTCCAGCCCTTCGAAGTCAGCAGACAAAACAATTTTTTGGGGCAGCGCAGTTCAATTTGGTGCAACTGTTGTAGCATCCTTCAGTTCAACATTTTCTCACCTGGATTTTGTCATGCTTGTCCACTGAGACAAGCCCAGGTGCACCATTCTATTTTACTATTGTATTTGCTCCTGAAGAAGTAATAAAATGGCTTAACAATTCTCTATTTCTAGCGTTTCCATGGATGCTTAATGTATATTTCATTTTTCTAATTGCTGGATTGTTTTCATGCTTTGTATTCTTGATTAGGAACATTACAGTGGTATCAGAGCCATAATCTTGGTTCAACCTATGGTAAAGATTAGAATCAAACAAGATGGCGGTCACCTGGAATGTGGTGGTGAGGATACAACAAATGATGATTGATGTGGGGAAGAAGTTGATTCATTCCTCAGTTGGGAATCCACACATGATTGCAACTGATGTGGAGTTATTAGGGGAGAACTGGAGGGCATACCAATCATTGGGTTATGGCATTCAGGGTTCCTTCTCTTTTTGGGAATTCTGTAAACTAAGGGGTATGCACAAACCAATGGAGATTCAGTGGGATTTTGTAGGGATGATGAGAAGTATTAAGGAAAAAGATGAAAGAGTAGTTGAAGGGGCGGTGGTTGGCAAGCAGACAGTTGAGCATGCACCCATTGATGAGGCGCCATCCATTGATGAGGTATTCGGGGTTGTGACTGAGTTCTCAGGTGATAACAATGCACCACAGGTTGATGAGGTGCTGGAAGAAAACTCCACCATTGTTGAGGAGCCGATAGGTACAAAGGCCTCTAGATCTATGATGGAGTTGCCAGATGACAGTCTCCTACAGCTGATTGGTGAGCATATCGTGCACATCATCCGTTTTTCTATGGAGGAGTAGTCGAAGGCTCATGTCGAGGTCGTGATGGAGGAGGATGCGCAACCATCCATTGGGCTAGCCATGGATGAGGGGCAACATAGAGGCTGCACGTTGGGTTTTCAACACAGTTCGCTTCAGACACCCACTGGCCTCTGAACGTACCTGAGGGGGTGGACAAGTTAGCAGGACTGAGCTGAGCATGAAACCACATCAGCTGGGAGGGCTTGTTCCTTCCACAGAGGATTACACATTCGATCTCTCCCTAGGGATTGGATGGTGAGAGGTACTGCGTTGGTACTCGATGGAGCAAGTTAGGTGGTTGGATACATCCATGGCCACATGCCAGCAGAGGCCATGGATTACCAAAGGGACTCGAGGGCCAGACTGTTTTTGGGATCCAGGTGGGATTTTCGATCACATCATAGAGCTGGTAGGTGATGGTAGTAGCTATGTGATGGACTTGATGCTTGAGCGCACCCACATTTTTAGATCTCCATTAGAGCCCCAATTAGCACTAGTGACAGGATGGTTTGACAGGCGAGTAGACAGATTTCATGAGTTGTCTTGGCATATTGACAGTGCGTGGAGTCACAGGGTGACTAACTTACTCTGGTAGGAGCTGATATGAGGAGGCGGCATCGACAGGCTATCAGATAGGTCATGGTATGGAGAGAGTGCTCTCTCACTAACATATGGGACGCAAGGACTATTGAGGATAGGCGCAATAGTGTCATTTTCGTTAGCATGCGGGGAGTCAGGCCACTCAGGCCTTTTAGAGCAGATGGGGGGATGTAGCCCACATCATGGAGGGTGTACTAGTAGAGAGATGGATATTTTGGCCCATGCAGGATATTGTATGTTATAGGGTGGTACGACAGTGTGCAGTGGTACACAGGACTACACAGAGTAATGTCATAGGGTCTAGTGTTATGTAGAGGGATGCTGTCTGATGCATACAGACCCAATGTTAAGCCATAACATCCAGTGGCGTGCGAGGCAATGGAGCGAGGAGCAGGGGCTTGCAGAGGAGCATGGAGATACAGGGTGGTGTGTCGTAGTATGTTGGACTACGCTGTGGAGTGGCAGTGCCTCACATTGCATTGGTTACATGCGGGGAGTGACAGGTACAGTGATATAGGCGGGACACCGGCCAATACAAGATGGCATCTCTGTAGCCGAGGGTATCTAGGGGTGTACAGGGGTAGGCCGCAGTGTATAGTGGCATGTCCAGGCGTATTGGGATGATTGGTGGTATGCAGGGGTGTATAGTACCACACAATGAGGTCTTGGAGTGTTGCCTTCAAAGAGACCCTTGGATGGAAACATTGGGAATACCTTTGGGTGTAGTTCACCCAGGATTGACGGGGAAACAAATGATCGATACTTGATGGTATCCGCGGGGACTCACACACCTGACCCTTTTCTACATCCCTCACGGGCGAAGTCGATTTTGTTGTCGACTTTTTGCACTCTGGGCATGAGCAACGAAGGACGAGGAGCTCACCTGAGATATTTGGGTGACACTCAGCGCACTAGGGGGGAGACTTTTCAGCAATGACATTGGGTTGTTGCATTAGTTGACAACCACAGATTTGGGGATGAGGTGATCATCTGCAGGGGTGGCATATCGTTCATCACCGAGGCTACGTCTAGGGAACTAGTCATGAGGGAGACATGTGTCACTCTTTTCTCAGGGCATGTCGGGACCATGCATGAGCAGAGGATACCGGGTACGATTGAGGTAGTTTCCTAGTATGTGTCCAGTCTCTAGACCTTATATTGGCACATTATCGAGAGGGTGGATGGCAGACCTAGAGGAGATGGTTGACAGGGACAGGAGGGATCCACATACCCTGAGTCTATTATGAGTATCAGATACCCATCTTTTGGTTCAATTTAGGGGGTAGCTCTTTGGCACACATGGCTTCTAGCGATCTTCGATACTACACAGTGGCAGGCACATGGCATATTAGCATGCATCAGATTAGCCCACGATATATGGAGCCTATATAGTGATCACATGCAGGGACTAGAGATGAGGGCCAGAGGGGTTCCATCGGTTGACAGGGCTATGCTGCAACAGGTCTGGATATGGGATACAAGGATTCAGTTGATCGATAGATCACTCGTGATGAGCGGAGTTGTGGCAGATAGTGATATAGTTCGCTCTTGGGATGACGCATGGGGATTCACAGAGGGTTTCATCACATGGGGAGGCAGGCATTCTCTGTTGCTGCATAGGTTCGGAGTTAGATTTGGATGGGTAGGCCTTGTTGCCATGGAGATGCCTAGGCAGGATGTGCCTCAAATCTTTCAGTATTCCACCATCGAGTTCCAGGAGAGGAGGATATTGACTGTGCACAATGGGGAGTATGACATAGTCAAAGTAGCGTAGCGTCATCATGGTGGCACCACTCTGGGACTAGTAGGGAACTGGGGCATCGCAACTCTTCACAGCTCAATAACCTTTAGGGATGCGCCGACTATTGCAGGGGGAGATCATACAGATCTTTCATCGGGCTTTAGCGAGTCACTGATGGAGCAGGGGACTTCTGGTTCTTTCACTAGGCAGGATAGTGAGTGGAGTGAGGGGAGCTTCATGTTGGACAGGATTGCCTAGGATCCTGGTATAGAAGGATTCTTTCGTATCAGGACAGTGTAGAGGTTAGGCACGATCCAGTGGCACATCTGGGACCCTGGCACATTTTGTAGTGATAGTGGGGAGCAACAATTAGAGAGGATGCTTACCTAGGCATTGCTTGAGGACAAGCGATTTTTGGTGCATGGAGGAGCTTGCCGTATGCGGATGCCACCTAGGAAGGTGAGCACATTTTGGAGCACCTAACTTTGAGGTTTCTTGAGGGCAAGCAACATTTGGGAGGGGAGGACTGTCATGCCCCTTCTCAAATACATTTGTAACAGGGTATTGCTACACAATTTTGCACAAATTTGGCTAAGGAAGAGAACTCGTCATTTTCAACTTAGGGACTTAGGAGGCAATTTGACTTTACGTGGTTGCTAGTGGAATGTGGGTACCACCCACATGGGAGTTTGAATTGGCCCATTCAAATAGCTTGGAGGGAAAGTCGAATAGGTGGATGGAGGGGCTGGGGAGCAAAGTGCCTGAAGAAGGAAGTCTACGTGCTAGGAAACAAAGTGCAGAAAAGAGGAGAGGACTTGACTTGTGCTTGGAGGACATCCTAGTCAAGGGTCTAGAGTTTGGCAGTGATCAATAAGAAGCTTCAATAAGAGAAACTTACCAAAGTGTTTTCCTCTCTAAGAGAAAGAGGTTTTGGCCCTGACAGAGAGCCAACATTTGTGTTCTTGTCTTTATGTTTTTTGTAGTAGTTTGATGAAACACAAACACTAATAATAAGAAGACGATCAAGCTAAGATAATTGTTAAAGTGCTTCACAAATTGTTATCAAGTAACGAAGAATCGCATTACACTTATTTGCCCAAGATTCTTCAACACAACTCAGCCTTGCTAATCACCACAAAATCTTCAGCTAAATTAGGGTAAAACCCCTTGCAAATCCTTCGGTGTTCTGCTTCTCCGTAATTGATCTCCCCACAAGCAATTTGAACCATGTTAGTGCCCTGGAAGAAAAACCTACCAGTTGAAATAACTTGCAAATATGCCCAATGGAAACTCTGAATTGTGCTCCCCAAATTGCCTCGCTAGGGAGACACTCGAAGTTCTCTGAAATGAGGGTGGAATTCCTGCTAGGAAATTCCTTGTACTAAACAAAACGGTTGTCTTGGCTAAGCAGCTCAAGAGAACTAATGTTGATTTGTCAAATGATCAAAGATACCAAATGGAGGCCTTGGTAGCCCTCTCCCTTAGTGGTCCCCACCTTCAACTAATAAAATATTATTTTGCTGCCATTCTTCATTAAAATAATAATTTCCACTTTTCTCCTACAAAATAATATTTTCTCCTTTTATTTAATATCAACAAAAACTGGCAAAACTCCTTAGTGAATTTTGCACTCAATTTTTTTTTGGGAATGTTACAGTCTTGATCCTAAGCTGCAACTGGAAAAACCCGCCTCGCGATACAATGGAGGCCTCTGCGAACCGCCATGTGCCAACCCAAGAGTGAGCTAGATCACTCTTTGCCATGGCTCCGCTCATCACGAGACAGAGCGCTCATCATGAGACAGATCGCTCATCATGAGACAGAGTGATCCATAAACCAATTGAATCCCTGCATCCCATAACCGGACCTGCTGCGGCATAGCTCTAACAATTGTTGGAATCCATCTTGTCTCATCTCTAGTCCCTGCATGCAATCAATATATAGGCTCCATATATCATGAACTAATTTGATGCATACTAAACTGCCCTGTGCTTGCCACTGTGTGGTACCGGTGATTGCTGGAAGACACGTGCCAAATAGCTACCCCTTGAATGCAACCAATAGATGGGTATCTGATACTCGCAATCGAATCGGTGTATACAGATCCCTCCTGCTCCTGCCAACTGTCACCACTGGGTTTTCCATCCGCCCTCTTGATAATGTGCCAATACAAAGTTTGGAACTCTGACACATTGGAAAATGGCCTTAGTCGTACACAATATCCTTTGCTCATGTATGGTCTCGACATGTTGTGTGGAAAGAATGACACATGTCTCCCTCATGACCAGCTCCCCAGGCGTAGGTTCAGTGATGAACGATATGCCACCCCTGCAGATGATCACCTCATCCCCCAACCTATCGCTGTCAACTTGTGCATCGACCCAGTGCCACTGTCGAGAAGTTTCTCCCTTAGTGCGTTGAGTGTCATCCAAATATCTTGGGTGAGCTCCCTGTCTCCCGCTGCTCATGCTTAGAGTGTCAAAGGACAACACCCAAATCGACTGTGCTTGTAAGTGATGTAGAAGTGGGTCAGGCGTGTGAATCCCCATGGATACCATCAAGTATCACTCATCTGTGTCCCCGTTGATCTTGGGTGAACTACACCCAAAGGTATGCTCAGTGTCTCTGTCCATGAGTCTCCCTGCAGGCAACACTCCAAGATCCCGTTGTGCAGCACAATACGCCCCTGCATACCACCAAGCATCCTTGTACTCCTCGACATGCCACTGTACACTGCTGGATACCCCCTGCTGCTGCTGTCCCATCCTGTATCACCTCGTGTCTTGCTTGTGTCATCGTATTTGACACTCCCTATGGGTACTCAATGCGATGCGAGCTACTCCTCCTACACCATAGCGTAAATTGACATGCTCTGCCACACCACCATGCATCTCCATGCTCCTCTGTAGGCCATTGCTCATCGCTACATAGCCCTGCACAACACTGGATGCTATGGCCTTAAATTGGATTTGTACGCATCAATTCACATCCCTCTACATAAAACTGGACCCTACGACATAACTCTGTGTTGTCCTGTGTACCACTGCCCATTGTCATACCACCCTATAACATACAGTATCTTGTATGTGCCAAAGTATCCATCACTCTGCTAGTAAACCCTCCATGATGTGGGCTACATCTCCCTATCTGCCATGAAAGACCTGAGTGGCCCGATTCCTCACATGCCAATGGGAATAACACTATTGTGCCTATCCTTAGTAGCTCCAGTGTCCAATATACCAATGAGAGGGCATCGTCTCCATGTAATGCCCCGTCGGGTGGGTTGCCAATGCCACCTCCTACCAACTTCTGCCAGAGTAGGCTAATCACCCTATGACTCCACGCAAAGTTAGTGTGCGAAGACAACTCATGAAATCTGTCTGCTCCCCTATCAAACCGTCCTGTCCAATGCCACCTCCTACCAACTCCTGCCAGAGTAGGCTAATCACCCTATGACTCCACGCAAAGTTAATATGCGAAGACAACTCATGAAACCTGTCTGCTCCCCTGTCAAACCATCCTGTCACTAGTGTTGTTCGGGGCTTTGATGGAGATCTGAAAATGTGTGTGCCCAAATGTCAGATCCATCATGCAACGACTACCATCACCTATCGACTCTATGATGTGATGGGAAATCCCACCTGGATCCCAACAATAGTCTGGCCCTCGAGTCCCTCTAGTAATCCATGGCCTCTGCTAAAATGTGGCCATGGATGTAACCAACTGCCTAGCCTGCTCCATTGGGTACCGTACCTCTCGCCGTCCAATCCCAAAGGAGGGATCGAATGTACAATCCCCTATGGAAGGAACAAGCCCTCCAAGCCGATGCAGTGTCATACTTAGCTCATGTTGCTCAGTCCTGCTAACCTGGCCATTCCCTTGGGTATGTCTAGACAACTCTGCGTCCCTCAATCCAATGCGTAAGGGTGGGCTAATAACGTTGTAGATCCCGTCAGTGTGCCTTTGAAATGAATTGTGCTGAAATCCCAACGTTTGGTGTTTATGCTACCCTCATCAATGGCTAGTCCAAAGGATGGCTGCACATCCTCCTCCATCATGGACTCAACATGATCCTCCAATTGCTCCTCCATAAACAACCCAACGCACAAGACATGCTCACGAGTCAGTTGTAGGTGATTGTCGTCCGAAAACTCCGTCGTAGATTAGGATGCCTCTATACCTATCAACTCCTCATCAAATGTGGAGATGTCTCTTGACACCTCATCAATCTGTGGTGCACTCTATCACCTGAGAACTCAGTCACAACCTCAGATACCTTATCAATGGATAACTCAACAATGGATGGAATCTCATAAATGGGTGTATGCTCAATTGTGTGCTTGCCAACCATGGCCCCTTCAACTACTCTTTTATCTTCTGCCTTAATCCTCCTCATCATCCCTGCATAATTCCATTGAATTCCCACTAATTTGTGCATGTCTCTTAGTTCACAAACCTCGAAAAAGGAGAGGGACCCTTGAATGTCATGTCTCAATAATTGGTATGCCTTCCAGTTTGCTGCCAATAACTCCACATCAGTTGCAATCATGTCTTTTCATCTTGATGCATTATCCATAATTTTGTTCATAGTGGATTTATTGTGTAATTGAGAATGGTCCTTATTCCCAATTATGGTATGAATAAGCTACTCCCCCACATGAATAATCATTTGTTGCATCCTAATTGTTGATTTGGGGTAGCATCAGATGTGCTCTAAGCCTCAAATTTGGCAGGGAGGCTTGGGCACAGGTATTCCAAAGAACTCAGAAAGTGTTTTGGGAAATTCCACCCAGAAGTGATTTTATTAAAATAATTAATGGGTATTAATCTAATCAAGGGTGAAACTTTTAGAAAAAGCCACGGATCAAGCCAAAAATGATCTGAGCCTTTGACTATGTTTTAATCTAGGTCGTTGGTTGTCCAACAGGAAGATATAAGAAAGGGCTTGAGGGTCATTTGGAAGATACACAGAGAGATTGAGAAAATCGATTTTTTGAAGTGAAAAGTTCTTAGGAGGAAAATCGATTGAGAAGATTTCTTGCAGTAGAGGGGTAGGGATAGCAGATTCCAAAGAGAGAGATTCTCAACCAGAGAATCATCAACAGAGAGAGGCAGTGAGTGATCCAGTAGCCTTGACGCAGAGGTTGACATAGGGCCAGAAGGGCCACGCAGAAGCAACGTAGAGGGAGAGAGAGTCGAAAATCAGAGCAGAGGGTTAGTTTCAGTAGCCAGAAGCTGAGGTGTGAGACTGGGGGCTGACAACAGTGACTCTGGGCTACTGATAGATTCCCCAATTGGGTGACACTGTGGGTGAAATGGTTGACGCTAGGACAACGTAAAGGCAATGCAAAGATAGCGCAGTGCCTGTAGGGGCACCTCATCCAGCTGCCGGAACAACTGAGACTTTTTCTCAGTGATTGTGTGAGGTACACTGACAAAGCTTATGCCAATATTTCTCTCTATAACTGAATAACCCTGTGAGTTATTCA
This sequence comes from Pinus taeda, assembly GCA_000404065.3. Lineage (NCBI taxonomy): Eukaryota > Viridiplantae > Streptophyta > Pinopsida > Pinales > Pinaceae > Pinus > Pinus taeda. The sequence goes on from APFE031267219.1 coordinate 69,556, forward strand.
ATGATGTATTCAAAATTTGCTACTGCTTAATAATAATGAACCCTCAAAGTTGCTGCACTGGTTTTCTCACATTGGGTTTTTCTGGGGACTTTTGTCCAAAAATAACTGTCTTGTGTTTCTATTTTCCTTGCTCAGTATCTATGTTTCAGAATCATATTTAATTTGGTGTAAGTTGCTTCAGTAATTTATTTCAATATTTCAAGAAGAAATCTGGAATAAGTTTGTAATGTAATTTACAATCTAGGTGAAGTAGATTCAGCTAGTTGCAGTAGGATTCCAAAGATTGTTAGATCTAAGAATTTTCACATGGTATCATAGCTGTTGATGTGAAACAAGGAAGAGATGATCTAGCACTAAAGCAAGGGCCAACTTGCTTCAGCAAGTAGCAGTTTGAATTCCCTAAGGGATTGCGTAGTTCTAGCCAGGAGGGCTATATTTTTGTGGGTGTCTCTCTCTAAGCGAGCCGATAGAGACGTAAGACTACAAGATCGAAAACTTGTCAAGGTAGAAGGAGCTACACAACGCTAGAGGGACACAATTTTCTACAAGCTAAGTGCTAGGCATAAAAGCTATCAGAAGGAAGAAGCAAATCTCATAGTGAGGGAATAATTCCACAATGATTTCTTGCTAAGGAAATCAATATTTCTCATTTGCTAAGCAGCAGAGGAGCAACAACTTACCAACTCCATCAGAGAGTGTGTAAGGCACCTAGGAGCTACGCAACAGGGAGTGCGTAAGGCATCCTAGGAGCTACGCAATAGGGAGAAAGGGGGAGTTGTTTGACATTTTTTTTCGGAGGATATGGCAACTAGTGGCTTGAGGAATCAGGACAGGTTGGACGGGGCTTCCAACTATATGCCATCTGGAAGGATATAATGTCTTTCCTTCTAGATGAGCATGCCCTCAAGATGTATGTTGATAATGTGGTAGCTGAATCTATGGATGCAGATCCGCTAAAGAAGTACAAGCCTAAGATGTCAAAAGCCAAGAGGATGATCTTGGATGGAGTCAAGGATCACGTGGTATGCCACATTGCTAGCAGAGCAACTGCTAAGGAGATGTGGGATGCCTTGGCCACTTTGTATCAAGGATCTTCCGAGCAACAAAATATGTACTTATAGGAGAAGCTGAGATCTGCTTAGATGCAGAAGGAAGAATGTGTGGATCCATTCCTCACAAAATTGAAGGAAAGCCGTGATGAGCTGTCAGTTGCGGGGCATACACCTTAGGATTCGAAGTTAGTAAGATTGGCTCTAAATTCTGTCTCAGATGAATGGCAAATCTTTGTCTAGAGTTTCCTGGGCAGAGCAACATTGCCAAGTTGGGACGAGATGTGGGCAGCTCTGAAACAGGAAGAGTTGAGGAGAGACCTGCTTAAGGTCAAACTTGACGGGAGTAGTAGCAGCAGTGGGTCGAAGCCCAAAGTGGAGGAGGAGGATAACACAACCCTTGCATTAAAGGGACAACAAGGGCAACAAAGATGTAAGAAGGACGTCTCCAAGGTGAAGTGCTTCAGATGTGGCGAGATGGGCCACTATGCATCCCATTGTCCTTTGAAGAAAAAGGACAAGGATGAGAAGCATGATCCTAAGGTTGCAGCTGCAAAGATCGAACAGGAAGACGAGTTCGCCATGACAACAAAATTACCTCCAGGAGGGAGGTGGGCTAATATAGAACTGTAGTTCGATATAGCTACAGATGGACTAGATCGTTGAGGAGCCCACCTCTTCGATCATCACCTTGCTACGGGATCCCATGATCCGTAGTAGCAATATGGTGGAGTTTTTAGTTGGTGCCATGGAGTGTTGATTCGACAGATGCAGTGGTTAGTAGCGCCAGAATGTGAGCAGCGCAGAGCAAAGAAGCAACAGTGCAAGGAGGCACAATGCAGAGCTTCAACAGTGCAGTGGCTTCATAAGAGAGCGTGGGACTAGTAGTAGTCAGGATTTCAACAGCAAGGTGTATCCACTGGATACTTGTCCAGTTTTGTGTGTTTTCAGTACCTTCTCTCAGCAATTGAGTTGCAGTACAGATGCAATGTTAGCAGTGGCAGTGCTAGCAACATAGCAGATGCAGCGTTTGAGGAGCTGTAGTATAGATGTAGCATTGGCAGTGGGAGTGTCAAAGGCAACAATACATTAGCAACAACAACACAGTAGTTTGTGGACAATGTGTCAGACATCAACAACGCAGAGGATGATGCTTTAGAGTCAGAGAAGTATGCAGTAGCAGTGTATTGCTAGAGCACATTCCTCGCTAAGAGGGAGTGTTGATTTGGGGTAGCATCAGATGTGCTCTAAGGCTTAAGCCTCAAATTTTGCAGGGAGGCTTGGGCACAGGTATTCCAAAAAATCTACAAAACATTTTGGGAAATTCCACCCATATGTGATTTTATGAAAATAATTAATATTTTTAATAAGGACCCTAAGTGTAAACTTAGGAAAATTAAAATATTAATGGTATTAATCTAATCAGGGGTGAAACTTCTAGAAAAAGCCACGAATCAAGCCAAAAATGATCTAAGTCTTTGATTATGTTTTAATCTAGGCCACCGGTTGTCCAACAGGGAGATATAAGAATGGGCTTGAGGGTCATCTGGAAAATACACAGGGAGATTGAGAAAATTGATTTTTTGAAGTGAGAAGTTCTCAGGAGGAAAATCGATTGAGGAGATTTCTTGCAGCAGAGGGGCATGGACAACAGCTTCTGGAGAGAGAGAGATTCTCAGCGGGAGAATCATCAACAGAGAGAGGCAGTGAGTGATCCAGTAGCCTTGACGCAGAGGCTGACACAGGGCTAGAAGGGCCACACAGATGCAACGCAGACGGAGAGAGAGAAAGTCGAAAATCAGAGTAGAGGGTCAGTTTCAATAGATGGAAGCTGGGGTTTGAGATCGGGAGGCTGAGAGTAGTGACTTTTGGCTATTGATCGATTCCCCAGTTGGGTGATGCTGTGCATGAGAGGGTTGACGCTGTGACAGCGTAGAGACAACGCAGGGCCTGCCAGAGGCACCTCATCTAGCACTCGGAACAGCCGGGACTTTTTCTCAGTGATTGTGTGAGGTAAACTCACAAAGCCTTTGCTAATATTTCTCTCTATAATTGAATAACACTCTGAGATATTCAATGATGTATTCAGAATTTGCTATTGCTTAATAATAATAAACCCTTAGAGCTGCTGCATCGGTTTTCCCACATCGGGTTTTTTCAGGGACTTTTGTCCAAAAATAGTTGTGTCCTATGTGTTTATATTTTCCTTGCTCAATATCTATGTTTTAGAATCATATCTAATTTGGTGTAGGCTGCTTCAAAAATTTACTTGAATATTTCAAGAAGAAATATGGAATAAGTTTGTAATGTAATTTACGATCTAGGTGAAGAAGATTTCGCTGGTTGCAGTGGGATTCCAGAGATTGTTAGATCTAGGAATTTGCACACTAATCATCTTACTCAAGGTTACTGCCCTGTTGTTTTCTTTTAACCTTTCTTTGGATCCCATGATTTTTTAGCTTTTATTCTGGCCTTGTCATAGAATGAAGGGTTTCCCATAGGTTGAGCCAAATTATGGCTCTGATACCATTGTAATGTTCCAAAAAAGGAATAATAGTGATAAACAAAATAAAATACCAGGCAACACCGAAATATTTAAACAATAATCAAATACCCACAATTTACACCAGAACTGCACCAAAATTCAGCGATTTTGTTATATATGGAAAAGAGTACAATGCATGAAATGTGTGCACCCGGCCTTGCCAAAGCAAGATAAACAATCCTAGGTGAGAAAGATGCTACCTGGATACAGAGGAAAGGCTGCTCCTCAATGTTCTGCTCTAGCCCTAGAAATTCTATAATTGCTGGATGGATGAAACCCTTGTTTGAGCCTCAAAAGGTGCTCAAAAAATTCTGCCCAGTTAATTTTGAGCTCTCCACCAAAAACCTAGAAAAACCCAGCAAAACCCAGAAAGGATTTGGCCTATCTCTAAGCCAAAGTTGAACCCACAAAATGGTGCAAATTTCTTAGCTAACTAGTAATTCACCCTACTATAAGGATTAGGATTTCAGGCCCGAATATCACCTGAAAAATTCTGTAAAATTAATTAGACTCCTCTCAATAAACCCAAAAAAACTCAGAAAGTGTTTGGGCTGAATGCACGGGTACTCTTGGTGACCCCGTGTAATGTTCCTAAGTGGTAATATGAGTGATATTCTAAAGAAATAAACAATGCAACAACATAAAATAAAAAATGTGCATTATACACTCATAAAACACTCTAAATCTGGAACTACTGAGCCATATATTATAAAATTTGAGAGCATAGATACAATTACAATATAAATGAGATGGTGCACCTGGGCTTGTGTCAAGGACAAGATGGACCAAACCCAGGTGATGGAATAACTGAGATAAACGCTGCCTAGTTGTTGCACCACTCTGCACTGCGCTGTCTGAGTAAAATTGTTGTCCCGCTGAACTTTGACCTGCTGGAATGTGCCAAAAAACCACCTAGAAAATTATATCCTTTCAGCCTTAGACTCCTTGGACAAAACCAAGAAAAACCCAGAAGGGAATTTCTCTGGATTTGAATTTGGATTCTTGGCCTCCTTGGAGCCTCTCCCCAGCTGCTGTTGCCAAATTCGGCTTGCAGGAAATAGGCTGCAAATCTCTTTGAAAACACCCCAAGAATGCTGGGTTCGCCTGTGATGACTGACTTCTTTCTCCTCAGATGATCCTTGGCCTCTGCGCAATCCTTCTGCCCAGAATTTCATATTGCTGTAACCCCTGATTGGCTGGTTGCAAAACTCACTGAAAATTCCCTCAACCAACAACCTTTCTAGCTCTCAGAACTCCCAGCAAGCTAGGGACCTCTCGGCTGGCTCAATCCTCTTCTGCATGTTTCTGGCTGCCCAAAAAATATGCAGTCTCCTCCTCTGCGTGGCTGGATGGAATGTATGTCAATGCTGGAACCCCTGAAATCTCTGTGAAACAGCCTCCCTAGGGCGGGCACGGATAGTCCCCCGAAGTAGAGGTTGAATCTCCCCTGCGGAAGACTCGTGGCTAAACAACTGGTAGACTCGCTAAGTAGCGGAGCGTAGAAAGGTAAGATTGTTTGTCAAATGATCAAGATGCTGCAAAATGAGAGATCCTTCCTCTTTTATCACCTTGAGTCCCCTTAGTCTCTTGTGGGTCCCTCCTTCCACTAATTCAATTCCCTCCAACGCATGCCTTGGCCAAGTTCGAATTATTCATGTGGGTGGCCCCCAAATCCCACTAGCTGCCAGAAATAAAGTCGAATTGCCTATAGTTCCTAAGTTCTGTGGGTGGGGTCCTCCACCTAAGCCAAAAATGATCCCAAAATTGTGTAGCTGTACCCCGTGACTAATACATCTGAGAATGGACATGACAATGCTCCCCTCCCAAATGTTGCTTGCCCTCAAGCAACCTCAAAGCCGGGTGCTCTAGTATGTGTTTCACCCTCCTAGGTGGCATCCTCATTCGGCAAGTTCTTTTATTGTACCAAGAACTCCCTGATGGTCCTGCTCCTCAGTCTCCTCTCCCTGCTCTCCAGAATGGCCTCTGGTTCCAACACCAAATGGCCCTCATCATCCAACGGGGGTAGATCAGTTGCTGCAGTCACCTATTGTCCCAACACCTTCTTTAGGCATGAGACATGAAATACATTATGGATTCTACTCTCCGGAGGTAGCTATAGCTCATAAGCCACCTCCCGAATGCACCTAGTCATCTGGTAGGGCCCATAGAAGTGTGGCTGTAGCTTCTTGGCCCCCTTATGTTTCAGCATAGATTGTCTGTAAGGCTGCAATCAGAGGTATACTAAGTCCCCCTTTTCAAAGTGCCTCTCTATCCTGTGCCGATATGCATACAGTTTTTGTTGATTTTGGGCTGTCGCTAAATTATCCTTGAGAGCTTTGAGGATATCTTGGCTCTCTTGGACCCAGTCTTTGGCCTTTGGGGTCTCGCTGTCTTTGAAAATAACATCAACAAAAGTTAATGCATCATAACCATAGAGGGCACGAAAAGGAGTCATACTGACAGACATGTGGTGCATGGTGTTGTAGTAGAACTCCCCCAAGTGCAACCACCGAATCCATGTCCTTTGCTGACCTGTCACGTAATTCCTCAGGTACCCCTCCAACCACTGGTTGACCCTCTCCGTTTGGTCATCTGTCTGAGGGTGGTGCTAGGAGTGAGCTTCGTCCCAACCAACCTGAAGAGCTCCTGCCAAAAGCCACCAATAAATCTACGGTCTCTGTTGCTCACAATGTTCTTGGGGAACCCATGTAGCTTGAAATCCTCCCGGAAGAACAACTGGACAACCTGTGTAGCTGTGTATCTAGTGGGGATGGCGAAGAAGTGCTCAAATTTGGTTAACCTATCGACCACTACATATATGCAATCCTTCCCTTGTATCGTGGGGAGCCCAGTGATGAAATCCATCGAAATACTTTCCCATTTCCCCTCCAGAATGGGAAGTGGCTGTAGTAGCCCTGCAGGGTGAGTCAACTCCCCGTTGATTCGCTGGCAGGCCTCACACTCCCTTACGTGCTGCAGCACATCCTCCTTGAGGCCTTTCCACGTGAACCTCTCCCAAACAACCATGTGAGTCTTTCAGAACCCCTGGTGTCCGGACAATGGTGAATCGTGAGTTGCTTGGAGTACCCTTTCCCTCAACTCTGAGTTGGGCACCAAGTAAATGTGCCCCTTGTAATAGATGACCTCATCCATCACACGGTAATGCTCATCTGCATGTGTCCCCTCCAACACCTCGCAGGCCTTCCTGTCCTTGGAGTACTCTACCAACAACTGGGCCTTCCATTCCTGGCAGATGCTCATGAGAGATAGCCTTGTTGGTCTCCTAGATAGAGCATCGACCGCCATATTGTGCTTGCCCCGCACGTGCTCAATGTCAAAATTGTAGGCCTACACCTTGTTGACCCATCTTTGCTGTCTGTTATTGAGGCCCTGCTACCCCATGAAATGTCGAAGACTATTATGATCAATCTTCACTCGGAATTAGTTGCCCACCAAGTACTAGTGGAACTTGGCCAATGCATGCATAATGGCCAACATCTCCTTGTCATGTATGCAATACAAGGTTGCACGAAACGGGGGAACGGGTACGAGTTTCCGAAATGGGCACGGGTACGAAACATGACCCCCCCCCAAATTTTGGAAACGGGGAAACGCGAATATATATATATATATTAGGACATTTAAGAAATATGTTCAATCATAAAGCATATATGATACATTCTAATTTATTACTTTTTGATAAAATTGTCAATTGTCAATGCATAAACTATAAGTCTCTAAATTTACATCACATTTACTCATGCATGATCACATAATGAAAATAGAAATATCCAAAATCAACCACGAGAAATTTCTAATTTCTTGTCTCGTGCTTGATTGGGAGTCTCCTCCTACATAGTCGAACGACCTTAGTGCTCTTGATTAAATACAAGTTTCATACCCTAGTACCCTACATGCTCTTGATTATTGGGAGTCTCCCCTACATAGAGGGCTTGGTTCTCTTGATTAAATACAAGCTCCATACCCTAGTACATGATAAAATCCAATGGAATCATTGCAATCCCCCCAATCCTGAAATCCTGAAAAACAGATAAGTCTGCTGGATTTTAAGTGAGATCTAAAATTCTACTTTCTCCATATGAAATCTAGTGAGGGCGAAACCACTCTCAAACATCCTTAGTCATTTCATGGTAATACAAAAAATTTAAATAAAAGGATGAAAATGAAAAATAAAGGAGAATATCACTTTTACTTTCAGAATTTAACATTACTATGAACTACATATGCCTCAAACTTCCTGATGAACTACATATCAACACTAGGGAAAAAGTTCACTTTTATAACTTTAGACAGGAATCTAGAAGCAACTAGAAGGCATTAGAAAAACTTAATTAAAAATTAGAAAACAAATTAATAAAAAAAAATTAAAAAAAGTCAAGTTGCATCTGGAAACAGCGCCGTACGGCCCAAAAACGCGTTTCTGGCTATACTGGCCACGTTTCCACCTCGAGAAATGTGCTAGTACTGCCATAAACACATTTCTGGGCCGTACTGTACGCGTTTCCGTGTTTCGTTTCCATTTCCATACGGAAACTCCTCCCTTGCCAATGTTTCCTGCAACTTAGATGGAATATGACAACTCATGCGGTAGGAGCTTCCAACTCTCGAAAGCTATATGGGATGCCCCTCCTGAGACAATACGGCTCCAACTCCTACCCCTGATGCAACACACTCCACTGTGAATGGCTGGGAAAAATCCGGGAGTGCTAGAATAGGACAACTGCTTATCACCTCCTTGAGGTGATCGAAGGCGGTCTGTGCTCCCTCAGTCCATGCGAAGGCCGCTTTCTTGGTCAAGTCGGTCAAGGGTGTTGCCAGCTGCGAGAATCCTTCGAAAAACTTCCTATAGTAAGTGAAAATGCCCGAGAAGCCTCTCAGCGTAGTCATATCTCGGGGTACTAGCCAATCCCGAATGGCTCGAATCTTCTCCTTGTGAACCTTCACCCTGTCCGCTCTAATGATATGCCCGAGATAAAGCATCTTCGTCAATCCAAACTCACACTTGGAGAGCTTGGCATAAAACTGCTGCTCCTCCAGAATGCGTAGTACCTCCTTAAAGTGTTGGAGGTGCTCCTCCCATGCCCGACTATAGATCAAGATGTCATCAAAAAATACTAGCACGAACCTCCTCAGCTGTCCCCGAAAGATATGGTTCATGCAAGACTGAAATGTGGCGGGAGCATTGGTCAGTCCAAATGGGATGACTAGAAACTCAAAGTGCCCATAGGGGCACCAGGATGCTGTCTTTGGGATGTCTTGATCCCGAACTCTGATTTGGTGGTACCCCGAACACAGATCAATCTTAGAGAAGTACTTGGCTCCTCTAAGCTCATCCATTAGCTCATCAATGCGGGAAATGGGGTACTGATTCTTGAGGGTCTTCCAATTAAGGGATCAGTAGTCGATACACATCCTGAGGGTCCCATCCTTCTTCTTCACTAGCATTACGGAAGAAGCCAAAGGATTGGAACTAGGCTTGATATGGCCCAATGCAAGTAGCTCCTGAATGGCCTTCTCTATCTTGTCCTTATAGGCTTTGGGGTGCCTGTAAGGAGTAGTGATGACTGCCTATATCCCCGGCTCCAACTCAATGGTGTGCTCAAACCCTCTATCTGGTGGTTGCACTGGTGGAATGTCTCCGAACACTATTGCATACTTTTCTAGTAGAGCTTGTATGTTTGCTGGTGGTGACTGTGTTTGTCCCCTAACCTCTGAGATCCTCAACTCGACTGCCCATGCAATGCCCCCATGCCGAAGATCTGCCTCCATCTTGTGGGCCGAAACTGTCTGAGGAGGATAAGACTGCATGCCTAACAAGACCACCAGTTTGCCATCTGGCCCCATGAACTCCATCTCAGGTTTCCTCCAATCCGTCGTGACTCGCCCAAGGGAATACAACCACTGAACACCCATCACCACGTTGGTGTCTGTCACATTGACCGCAAAGAGATGGTCCGTCATCGAGTAGTTTCCCATAACTACTGTGAAGGAGGGCACGTATCTAGTACACTAGATGGTATAGTCACTTGGTAGTAGGATGGAGAACCCCTCAAACTCTGCTGTGGTGAGGCCCCTCCTCTGGACCAGCTGTGCATCTATGAAATTGTGGGTAGCCCCATTGTCCACCAGTACTGACACCCTCTGTCTCTGTATCGTACCTCAGGTCCTAAGTGTCAAAAACTTAGGAATCCTGCATAAAGAGGCAAGGACTCTCTTGATGAGGCAAGAGATGCCCGTCCCTGTGGAGGTGGTGGTGGTGGCCCTCTGTCCCCCGAACTTTCTCCATCTGTTCCACCACAATCCTGCTCCACCTTGTCCTCCTAGTCATTGTCAGAAAAGACCTCAATGTAATGTGCTCTACCCACTATGCACCTATGGCCAAGTGCCCAGGGCTCTCTACATGTAAAGCACAACTTCCTCCTCCAGAGGTCCTTCCATGTCTCCTCATCTAGTTGCCCCCTCCCCTATGTGGTCCTCGGTTGTGGGGGTCTAGTCTCATGCCCCTTCTGTGGAAAAGGGGTCTGTGCAGGAAATGGCGCTTTGGTCTTAGGGATGGCCCCCTGTAAATCTCTGGCGCACACCACCGCTTCCTGCAACGTAGAGTGTCTACGTGACTTCACTAGTCCATGTAGAGGCTCAAACAAGCCTTCAATGAAGGTGTATACGCTCCTTGCCTCGGACAGATCCGGGACCATCACTGGCACACATAGAAAATCTGAGAAGTACTGCTCTGGGTTGCCTGTTTGGCGTAGTTGTGTCAGCTCCTTGAAAGATGCCTCTGGATCCCTCTGATCAAATCGCTTCACCACCCTCCTGGTGAAATCCTCATAAGAAACTATTTGGGCATGCCCCAAAGTGGTCAGGCCGTGAAACCACCAGTCATGGGCTTCCCCCTCCAAGTGCAGTGCTACCATCTTAATGGCTTCCTGCTCCGTCATCTAGTTGAGTTGAAAGTATGTGTCCATCTTTTCAACCCAAGCCCTGGCTGTGCACTTGGAAGTGCCATCAGATGTAGGGAAATACGTCGTCCCTATAGTTCTCTGCAACTCATAGTTTTGGGTCCCTTGTCCTCCGTACTCCTTGTTCCTCTCACTCTACTTGAGCTTGTAGTAATCTCTGAAGGAGAGGGCTTCTTTGAAATCTTCGTCCATCGCCTGCCACTCTCTGAATTAATCCCCCATTTGGGGAACGTCTTCCTCCCTTGCTGGTTTGATTTGTGCCATTGGCACGAAAGAGGGTAGTGTAGCCCTAGTTGGCACATTAATTGAAGGGCGCTGCGCTGCTGGTGAGGGGTGATCGAAAGGCTGAGAAGCCCCAAAAGTTTCTCCACACAAAAACTCTCTAGGTGTGGCCTTGTCTCTATTCTGTGATTTGATCTCTTCCAGCGTGTCTTTCTGCCCCTTGGCCAAGTCACTCAAAGCCCTCAAGAGGCTATCGAAAGCCATCTCCTCCCTGATCTTGGGCTCTGCCATTTCCTCCGCTTTGGCCACTAATTTTCCTCTTTCTTCCGTATCTGGTGTAATTTCCAGCTCCCTTTCTCTGCTCCTGTACCTCTACCTTCGGTAAGTGATGTTCTCCCGGTCTTCTCCTCTCATAGGAAACCAACCCCACAACTGAGCCAAGAACTAGGCTTTGATACCACATTAATGTTCCTAAGTGGTAATATGAGTGATATTCTGAAGAAATAAACAGTGCAACAACATAAAATTAAAAACATGCATTATACACCCATAAAACACTGTAAATGTGGAAATGCTGAGCCATATATTATAAAATCTGAGAGCATAGGTACAATATAAATGAGATGGTGCATCTGGGCTTGTTTCAAGGACAAGTTGGACCAGACCTAGGTGATGGAATAGCTGAGCTAAAGGTTGCCCAGTTGCTGCACCACTCTGCACTGCGCTCTCCCAGTAAAAGTACAGTCCTGTTGAACTTTGACTTGCTGGAATGTGCCCAAAAATTGCCCATAAAATTATATCCTTTTAGCCTTAGACTCTTTGGACAAAACCCAGAAAAACCCAGAAGGGAATTTCTCTGGTTTTGACTTTGGATTTTCGACCTCCTTAGAGCCTCTCCCTAGTTGTCGCTGCCAAATTCGACTTGCAGGAAATAACCTGCAAATCCCTTTGAAAACACCCCAAGAATGTTGGGTTCACTTGTGATGACTGACTTCTTGCTCCTCGGATGATCCTTGGCCTAGATGACTGCGCTCCTAAGCACCACGAATTTGCTGCCAAAGGCCTCTGTAGAATCCCTCCGCCCAGAATTTTGTACTGCTCTAACCCCTGACTAGCTGGCTGCAAAAATCACTGAAAATGTCCTCAATCAACATCCTTTCCACCTCTTGGAACTCTCAACAAGCTAGGGACCTCTCGATTGGCTCAATCCTCTTTTGCATGTTTCTGGTTGCCCAAAAAATATACAGTCTCCTTCTCTGCGTGGTTGGATGGAATGTATGTCAATGCTGGAACCCCTGAAATCTTTGTGGAACAACCTACCTAGGGCGGGCACTGATAGTCCCCTGAAGTAGAGGTTGAATCTCCCCTGCGGAAGACTCGTGGCTAAACAACCGGTAGACTTGCTAAGCAGCGGAGCGTACAAAGGTAAGTTTGTTTATCAAATGATCAAAATGCTGCAAAATGAGAGCTCCTTCCTCTTTTATCACCTTGGGCCCCCTTAGCCTCTTGTGGGCCCCTCCTTCCACTAATTCAATTCCCTTCAACGCATGCTTTGGCCAAGTTCGAATTATTCATGTGGGTGGCCCCCACATTCCACTAGCTGCCAAAAATAAAGTCGAATTGCCTATAGTTCCTAAGTTTTGCGTGTGGGGTCCTCCACCTAAGCCAAAAATGATGCCAAAATTGTGTAATTGCACCCTGTGATTAATACATTTGAGAAGGGACATGACAACCAACAATTGCAAATTGCCCAATTTGGCCAAAGAAGCCCCCACAAAACTGATGCTGCTGAATTAAGCCCAAATCCACGACTGGAAATCTCTCCCAACTTTGGCTAAATTCTCCCCTGAGGAATACCTCCAATGTCTGACCCTTATCTCTCCTCAACCTCTATTCCTCTGGGCCCTGTGCACTTCCAGAAATGTAGAATTTCGGTCCCAAGAATTCTTTCAACTCAATTGTGCTAATCACCACAAAATCTCTGATTAAATTAGGGGAAAACCCCCTGAAAATCCTTCGGTGTTCTACTCCTTTGTTATTGATCTCCCCACAAGCAATTTGAACCATAGTTTTAAAACTTTGACTCCGACTCCGACTTGGCCGAGGATCGACTCCGACTCCGACTCTGAAACGGTAATGACTCGGCCGACTCGATTTCAATGACTCGGTTGTTGTAAAAAATACATTAAATATTTATTTTTTTATTAAAAAACATAATTTTAAAGATTTTAAACATAATTTTAAAGATTTTCATTC